>SJYW01034857.1:1889836-1900178 GCA_006410735.1 Raphicerus campestris | reverse complement strand
AGTTTTCTGGTCGAGTCTTTAGGATTTTCTATGTAGAGGATCATGTCATCTGCAAACAGTGAAAGTTTTACTTCTTCTTAAATTTTTCTTTCTAGCTGTCCTGGGTCTCTGTTGCTGCTTGGGCTTTTCTCTAGCTGTTGAGAGTTGGGGCTACTCTCTATTGTGGGGCAGTTTCTCACTGCGCTGACTTCTCTCGTGTAGACCAGGCTCTAGGGCTTGCAGGCTTCAGTAGTGGCAGCACATGGGCGCAGGATTTGCGGCTCCTGGACTCTAGGGGGCAGGCTCAGTAGTTGCGGTGTGTGGGCTTAGCTGCTCCACAGTATGTGGGATCTTCCCAGACCAGGGGTCAAACCCGTGTCTCCTATATTAGCAGGTAGATTCTTTACCACTGAGCCTCTAGGGAAGCCCTGCGTAATTTCATTTTTAAAGCACAAACAAACCCTAAACTTTAAACGTGAATCTTCTCTGTCTCCTCAGACAGGACCTCTGGTGGGAACAAACCTGCCTTGGACACTGGCTCTCCTGACATCACTGCTTCTTTCCACATCAGACTTGCTCTAAATTCAGATGACTCCCAAAGTTGCAGTGGTGAGAGGAAGGAAAGGAAAAGACAGGAAGGGTCTTATTTGACCAGCCCTGGTCTGATTTCAGTTTTGTCCTACCTAGCAAGTGTCTAAGGATGATTTTCTCCTTGGTGGTTTTCTTGGAGATGAAGGAAGAAAGATCTTTCTTCCAGGCTGAAAATCCTTTCCCTGCCATCCCTTGTTGGTGGTGGATGTGTATCTTCTGGCTGGTCATTTAGTAACTCCTCCCTCTACCCCTCTGACGCTCAGTACCACTTTGGCCCTTGTTCTTCCAAGGCAGGCCCCTGGGGTGGGACCCCAAGGTCTCCAGGCAAGGTCTTTCTACTAAGGCTCCCATCTGGACCTGGGCAGACACCAACACATCCTTGGACCTCCAGGAGTGCACTGTAACAACAGCCCCTTCTACCGCCCCAGGCTGCTTCTACCACCTCTCCTCTTGCTGTCTGTTTCACTGACAAATGCAGTCCTCTGAGCAAACATCATTGCTCTCCCGCCCCCTCCTTCCTGTCCACATCACACACACGTCTTCCTCTTTGGCACGAGGGCTGGGACTCACAGTGTCCTGGCAGTTCTCTAAAGAGATACTCTAATCTCCAGGTTCTCTCCAGCTCTCTGACTGGACTCATAGCACCCTGGCAGTTCTCCAAAGAGATCTCCAATCTTCAAGTTCTCTCCAGCTCTCTGATTGTTAACTATTGGGGCTTGCAAGTGGTAACAGAGTTCCAGCTACCTGGAAGTTTGAAAGCAAAATTTCCTTGCTGCCATTTCAAGTAATATGTATATCATTTTTTCACAACCAAGGAAAACAGAAAAGTCAAATCAGGTTGCAATGGGAGATTAAAATAAATCGATCACTATGTCTGATTCTGCTTCTCCAAATAAACGAAGCCTTGACCTTGTCCAATAATAGGTTTCTAGCCACTGTAACTGCTTCCTCAGGGGTAGAGCTGTCATTTGACTCTTACCTGACCTGAACAAAAACTTTACCCTGCTGACATCTGACCACAAGTTTTGACTTTTGAGGTTGTGACAAACACATGCTGCTTTTCTACCACAACAGCTAGTTGAAACTAGGTGGCTTTTTCTAATGTTGAGTGTTTTCCCTCTTTAAATATCTCTATGGATTTTCTTTTAATTTTTGCCAACCTGTCCTTCTGAAGACAGATTCCCTTGAATCCTTTTTAAAGTAAACTTCTTTTCTTTCCTGGGTTCCCTGGTACCTCAGCTGGTAAAGAATCCACCTCCAATCAGGAGACCCCGGTTTGATTTCTGGGTCAGGAAGATCCCCTAGAGAAGGGAATAGCTGACCACTCCAGGGTTATGGCCTGGAGAATTCCATGGACAGGGGAACCTGGCAGGCTACAGTCCACGGGATCACAAAGATTTGGAGATGAAACTTCTTTTCTCTCCTAAATGCTTTTGTCTCTGAATCTTTTGTCAAATTCACGTGGGTTGTCCATGCAGCCTACACGGTGGGCACCTTTCATCTTGGACATTGTCTCATGTTAGCCAGAACTGAGACTGACATCGCTCCATGGTCACATCTCGGCCCACGAGTTGGGTGCGAGACTGGGAGTCATAACTGGGCATCATGGAGCGAAAGTGCCCGAGCTTCTTTACTGTCTCTAATTGTGTTTAGACTTTCATCTCTCCTGGAGCTGGACAAAGCGGGGAGTTGTCATCAATGCCTCCACTTCCTTTAGGTGACCTAAGAGCTTCATTGCACACACACCTTTGCTCTTAGAGCTGTGCGCTGGTGGGAGCAGGGCGCCTTCAGGAGGAGGAGGCCAGAGGGAACCCTCCCCTGATGGCAGGGTCACTCGCTGGTGACTAGGTAATGTGGGTACCATGTTCTTTTCCAGGCCAAGGCTTCACCACTGCTTCTAACCATTTCCCATCAGCACTGCCATCTTTCAGGTTGGGCCTCTCCCCCATGCTCTCCAACATGTCTCCTGTTGAACTTTCTGTCTCAGTACTGGCTGTGTCCTCTGAGACTCACTACTGGGGACCCAGTCCTGATGCCCCTGGTGCTGCTGGCTGTGTCTCAGCCCACCTCCATCAGACTGGTTGTACCTCCACCCGCCTCCACCAGACTGGCCTGACCCAAGGGTCTGCGAGCCGGCTAGTCACTAGCAGCATTAACATTAGCATAATAGCCTGAGCAAGGTGGCCAGCGTGACACCTTACCTGTCCTCGTGCCTCTCATTCTCATTACCTTGTTTTTTTAAATGTGCTTTTAGGATCAGTGGTGTGCTGAGGCCTGTGGAGACCTGAGTGCTGGTGCGGGGAGCAGCCTTGCAAACAGATGACTGCCATCAATGTGATAAAATACTGTCAGGTTTGTTTGTAAAAACTGATGGTGGTCTTAGCGTGGTCTCCTACCCAAATGAAGGCACTCTGCTCAGTTCTTTGGCTCATTCAATATGAGGTTCTTAAAGTGGAACAGGTGCTGTGATGGTTATGACTGTGTATGCGAATGTGTGCGCACACTTACCACCCATCTCCTGGGGCTTCTCAAAGCGTTCCATCCTCTCTGTGATGCCAAGGATAGGGTCACACCCACAGGATTTAGATAGAATCATAAGCCTAGGTCCCATTTCTACCAGGTGGCCTGGGGAAAGCCATGTAAATACTCTGAGTTTCAGTTTCCACATCCTTGAAACCAAAATTGGATCTTGCCTTGTGGGGTTGTTGTGAGGATCAAAAGTTAATGTATATGACAAACGGAACACACAGGACTTTCAGTGACTTGAGCCAAGTTTGGGGGTGTTTGTTTAGAGTAGGCTGCAGGCTGGCTCCCTGTGCTGGACTTGTAAATGCCTCGGGCTCTCGGAGAGCTGGGAAGAGCCCCGCTGTGCCTGCCATGGCGTCTCCTCCCACACCCCGGGCCCTGTACACACCTGGGCAGAACCTACCTGCCTTGCTGCTCAAGTTGCCAGGAATGTTGGCTGCTGCTGGGAAACTGAANTTGGGGGTGTTTGTTTAGAGTAGGCTGCAGGCTGGCTCCCTGTGCTGGACTTGTAAATGCCTCGGGCTCTCGGAGAGCTGGGAAGAGCCCCGCTGTGCCTGCCATGGCGTCTCCTCCCACACCCCGGGCCCTGTACACACCTGGGCAGAACCTACCTGCCTTGCTGCTCAAGTTGCCAGGAATGTTGGCTGCTGCTGGGAAACTGAAATGAAGAAGGGGCAGCATGCCAGGGAAAATAGGAAGCTGGCACATTTGAACAATAATGGGGTTTTTTTTTTTTTTTTTGGTTGGGAGATAAGGGTGTTTTTGTTAGTTTAAGAGAGGCAGGGGGCTCATAGCAGTTATCTGAACAGAATTTGTTTGTGATGGCTCCAAGCTGCAGAGCTGGCAACTGCTGGCACTAGGTGAAACTGAAGTGTTTTGAACCCAGAGGAAAATCCCGAAGGCTCCTGATTATTGCTATAGTGCTAAAGTCTGCAGAATGGACCAATACTCAGGCCAACTTAGAGCCTCTCGGCAGAGGTCACAGAGATCCTGCCAAGATCCTGGGACTGGGTGTTGGGCTTGTGCTAAGATAAAACCAGGAGCTAGGGGGAGCCCAGAGAATGTCAGGGCTGAGGCCTCTCCTCTCTCTGGTCTGCAGTGAACAAGTTGCAATACCTAATCAGGGGACCAGGGAAGAATTTCTCATGGCCCCAAGGGTGAATTCCTAGACACGGGCTCTGTAACCCTGTGCTGCCTAGTTTTGCAGTCCAGGGTCAGAGCCATCTGTGAGCTGATGCAGTCTAGCCCTCTCTCAACCTCACATCAACCCTCTTGGTTACATATCCTTCACTCTTTGAAATTCCCTGATCTTGCAGGTGCCCTTCTGTATCCCTGTAACTTTGCCCCTGATTGACATCCCCTTTCCCGCAGCCTGAAACCATCGCCTTTCTTATTTGTGACCTGGGGATGGGGCGGGGGCTGGAACATCTCAGTACTCGCAGGTGGAACTGATACTCCCTCTTGGGTTTCCTAGGGCTTTTCCTGGGTACAAACCTGCTTAATAATCTTTGCTGCAACCCCGTCTAGGCGTCTGTATCCCCCAGTGAGGCTGAAGGCAGAGCCTGTGTCCGCTTGGTTTTCCTTATATCTTTAATAAATTAAATCTCTGATGTGCTGGTGTGCTCAGTTGCTCAGTTATGGCCAACTCTTTGTGACCCCATGTACTGTAGCCTGCCAGGCTCCTATGTCCATGGAATATTCCAGGCAAGAATATTGGGGTGGGTTGCCATTCCTTCTCCAGGGAAATCTCTGATACATTAAATAAATTAAATTCCTGACACATTAAGCCTCTGAAGTATCCTGAAGCTCCAATACTTTGGCCACCTGATGTGAAGAGCCAACTCATTCATTGGAAAAGCCCCTGATGGTGGGAAAGTTTGATGGTGAGAGGAGAAGCAGGCAGCAGAGGAAGAGACGGTTGGAAGGCATCACTGACTCAATGGACATGAGTTTGAGTGAATTCTGGGACATACTGAAGGACAGGGAAGTCTGGTGAACTGCAGTCTATGGGTTGCAAAGAGTTGGATGCAACTTAGTGACTGAACAACAATAACAAGAATCCTGATAAACAGTGAGACATATGGATAGACTTTTATCTTTTTTTCTATATGGCTATCCAATTTTCCACCAAATTGGAAATTCAAGAGTCCAGCTCATCCTCACTGATATACCATACCCCTCTACTCATTACAAGAGGATATTTATTCAGCAAACTGATTCTAATGTCTATGTGGAAGAGAAAATGTGTAGACTAGTTTCCCAGTCCCAAGCATTTTTGCCAATAAAGAACATCAAAGGAGGACTTCAGTTCAGTTCAGTCGCTCAGTCATGTCTGACTCTGCGACCCCATGAACTGCAGCACGCCAGACCTCCCTGTCCATCACCAACTCCCAGAGTTCACTCAGACTAATGTCTATAAAGTCGGTGATACCATCCAGCCATTTCATTCTCTGATGTCCCCTTCTCCTCCTGCCTCCAATCCATCCCAGCATCACAGTCAATTCCAATGAGTCAACTCTTCACATGACGTGGCCAAAGTATTGGAGTTTCAGATATGCATCAGTCCTTCCAAAGAACACCTAGGACTGATCTCCTTTAGAATGGACTGGTTGGATCTCCTTGCAAACCAAGGGACTCTCAAGAGTCTTCTCCAACACTACATTTTAAAAGCATCAATTCTTTGGCGCTCAGCTTTCTTCATTATCCAACTCTCACATCCATACATGACCACTGGAAAAACCATAGCCTTGACTAGATGGACCTTTGTTGGCAAAGTAATGTNGTTTCAGATTAGGAAGGTGAAAAATCCAGGAGACGGATAATGGTGTACAACAGTGTGAATGTACTTAGTTCCACTGAATTGTACAGTTAAAGATGGCTAAAATAGAATGTTTTATATTATGGAACTTTTACCACTATAAAAAAACCGTTGAAAAAAAAGAATGAAGTCCAGAGCATAGGTGACACAAAGTTTAAACTTGGATAGAGAGGAGTGAATGTAGTAATAATGAATAAAGACAGGAGAAAATGTGCAAAATACAACAAAAGATAGCATCTTTCTCTAGGAAGTGGTACACACATCCGTTCACACACTGGGTACCAGTGGGAATGCCTTTCCCTAAACTTGGCAGGTTGGGGGAGGGTGCTCCTCAGGTTTCAAATAAAGGAAATGTGATCAGGCCCTACATCCCATCTATTGGTCCACTGAATTTGAGGGAAGTGTTCCTTTATACCCATCCTGGTAACTCATTGTGCTAAACTATGTGAATCCTCTTTTGAGCTGAGCCAAGAGAAGCTACTGACAGGTAAGACTTGCCTTGATGGATTGATTGACAGGGTTGTAATGTATGGGTGGGTCTACTTGGTCTAAAGGACTAAGAATAAAGTGAGCAAATTAGAGAGGAGATCAGCTGCTGAGCATCAGGAAGTGTGGAACAGAGAAAGGCTGAGGATAGTGNTAATGTATGGGTGGGTCTACTTGGTCTAAAGGACTAAGAATAAAGTGAGCAAATTAGAGAGGAGATCAGCTGCTGAGCATCAGGAAGTGTGGAACAGAGAAAGGCTGAGGATAGTGTGTCAAGGAAACTGCTGAAAGAATTGCCAGTGAGCATCAAGGCCCCATGGGTCAGGAAGATCCCTGGAGAAGGAAATGGGAACCTACTCTAGTATTCTTGCTGGGAGAATCCCATGAACAGAAGAGCTGGGTGGGCTAGAGTCCATGGGGTTGCAAAGAGTCAGACAAGATTGGGTGTGCTGGACTGAGTGTCTGAGCACACACATCAAGGCCCCAAGTGAAGTTCTTAACCTTCTCTCCGGATAGAAAAGTGAGATAAGGAGTGATTTCCTGTTTCATTTTACCTAAAATATCACAACTTCTTTTACTCACTAGTGCTTCTGCAAAATGATTGTTTGAGCATGAAAGTTGCTCAGTCATGTCTGACCCTTTGAAAGCCCATGGACTGTAGCCCAGCAGGCTCCTCTGTCCATGAAATTCTCCAAGCCAGAATACTGGATTGGGTAGCCATTCCCTTCTCCAGGGGATCTTCCCAACCCAGGGATTGAACCCAGATTCTTTACCATCTGAGCCACTGGTGAAGCCCTGCAAATGATATGGGTCTTAATTTTTCCAAGGACTTATGTATGCATTTCTAACAGCTTGCCAGTAGTATCAGTGATTCAGGAGCAGTCAATATTTGTACAGCCTTGTGTTACTTGAGGTTGCAAATGATTACCTGTCTATAGAATACAAGCAGTTTCCTAATCTCTGAACAGGCTTATTGTATTTTTCCCTATTGCAGACTTTTAGTCTTTGGTTGAGAAGAAAGCTCAAGTAGAAAGGCCACCTCAACATAGTGATTAAGAACACAGTTTCTGGAGAGGGGCTTTCAGTGTGTGAATCCTGATTTCAGTATTATGGCCCTGTGATCTTGCAAGCTGCTCAATTTCTTTGGGTCTGTTTCCTCATTCTACATAAGGTGAATAATAGTAGCATGGGCCCCCTAGCATTGTTGTGGGAATAAAATGACATAATGTAAGCAAAGTGCCTTGTGTAGTACCAGGATCCAGTAAACACTGAATGCATCCTGGTTGTATATAACACGTGTATGAGGAATGTTAAAAGATTCTGGACGGCCTATGAATGACTAAAAAATAAATCAGAAGTTTAGAGCTTGAAAGAGATGGTTGAGATCATTTCTGTGAGGATGGTAAATACCTAGCCTATTTTCCACTATGGCAGATAATCACTAATCAATTCTGAAATTCTTTCCCACAGAACTCAAGAGTCTCTGAGTCCTCCAACAAGGTATCTTATGTGATCACTACCAACTGATTGGTGTGGATCCTTGAAATGAAACCCATCTGCCACCCTTAGTTGAGGAAGTGACCTTTCCAGTGTGACCCAGGTGATTGGTGTCAGAGTTTGGACAAAAACAGAGTCTCTTTTTGCATTGTTGACTGTATCCATCACTGTATGCTTTATAGCCTTATAGAATACAAAATCTTAAAAGGATCTAAAAAAAATGCTCTTGGAAGGAAAAGGGTAGTTGGAAGTAAATTTGGGGGCTGAAGAAAATGAGAAATGGGAAGTTATTATTGTCTACACCTGAACTCATTTCAATCTTGACCATTGGTCATGGTTTGGATGATGGAAAAATTTAAGATGACTGCAGAAATCATGCATTCCACACTATTCCAAAAAACTTTGTTTACTGATTCAACAAACATTATAGTTGGTAGAAATGAGATTGTATGGAGGAAGAGATTCCTCTCTACTCTGGGGCAGAGAGAAAGAGAAAGAATTCCTATAAGAAAGACATGAACAAAACTGGGTGCATCAATAATTTCATTTCAGTAAAGACGTGTTCAGGATACCATGGGGAACAAGTGGTCAATTATACACAGAGGAATGGAAATCAGGAAGACTGCTTGACCTGAATCTTCAAGGAAAAATTAACCTATGTCGACTAAAGAAAATAGTCAACCTAAAAGTTGAGAGTTTGTGTTTTAATTATTGAGAGTTTTTAGGGCTGCAAGCCCAGGAGACAGCATCTCAAGAGACCCTGAGAGAGCTTTTCTGAGGAAGTGTTGGTGGTGGGAGCAGCCAGGTTATATAGAAGTTTGCAACAAGGAGCAGGTAGTCTGAACATCAAAAGATTACTGTTAATTAGGGAAAACAAGTTATCTTAGACTTAAGGAATTTAGCACTTTTCTATATATGGGAAGAGTTTGGGCTTGCTGAAATCATTTCTTTCTATGCATCTCAGTTATCTGGGGCCAGTATCCTGGGTCTCAGGGCTTGTGGTAGGGAGTGGAGGCAACTTAATGGTCGCCAGAGAGCANTATATGGGAAGAGTTTGGGCTTGCTGAAATCATTCCTTTCTATGCATCTCAGTTATCTGGGGCCAGTATCCTGGGTCTCAGGGCTTGTGGTAGGGAGTGGAGGCAACTTGATGGTCGCCAGAGAGCGGGCATTGTTCTTCCTATGCACTCTTAGGGCTCAGAAATTCATATTTGGAGGGCCAGAATCATTGATAGCTATGGCATCTTTGTTTATTGATATGGCAGAAAATACTCTATTTCTCACCTCAATAACCCAGAGATTCTGAAAAATGTTAGTAACCATACTGGCAGGCTAGAAGTTGCATTTTGGGGTGATGAGATCTATGTGGACTTAAATTTACTCTGCTATAAATTACTCCTAATAGTCATATGGGCTTCCCAGGTGGCACTAGTGGTAAGGAACCTGCCTGCAAATGCAGGAGACATAAGAGACATAGGTTGGATCCTTGGGTTGGGAGGATTCTTCTGGAGGAGGTCATGGCAACCCACTCCAGTATCCTTGCCTGGATAATCCCCGTGGACAGAGGAGCTGTCCATGCAGTCCATGGTGTCACAAAGAGTCAGACATGACTAAAGCACGTTAGCATGAATAATTATATGGTTCTGTTAAGGGTAGGCCACAGTGAATGTTGCTGCCTGCCATAAAACTAATGTCACAAAGCAATGTTTGCCATGACCACATCTCAGGAACAGATTGCTTTGCATATTTACCTGAGGGCCAAATACGCTTCCTAGTCTACTGGCCTCTCCTTGTGTCTGAACAGACAGTGTCAAGGAGTTCACTGACACTGTGGGAACCCTATAGGTTCAAACCTACGTGAACTCTGTAGGCTTAAAACCTGCAAGACCAAATTGATGCTTTACCCTGTTTGACGTCATGGTCTTAAAATCAAATTTGCTTACCCTCATTCTTTTATTGTTAAACACACTCTAGTTATTGTTCTGCTATTTCCTTAAGGGAAAAAGATAAAGAGGCTCTAAAATTCTAGGCTATAAAAAATACTCAGGTTGGCTACAAACCCACCATCCAGATGCCCTTTGGCAATTGGTGGACAATGAAACCTAGGGTCAAGTAGGTCACTCAACCTGTTAAGGCTAAAGTTGGTAGACTGAAAATTCTAAAAGAGGTGGGAATACCAGACCACCTGACCTGCCTCTTGAGAAACCTATATGCAGGTCAGGAAGTAGCGGTTAGAACTGGACATGGAACAACAGACTGGTTCCAAACAGGAAAAGGAGTACGTCAAGGCTGTGTATTGTCACCCTGCTTATTTAACTTATATGCAGAGTACATCATGAGAAACGCTGGGCTGGAAGAAGCACAAGCTGGAATCAAGATTGCCAGGAGAAATATCAATAACCTCAGATATGCAGATGACACCACCCTTATGGTAGAAAGTGAAGA
>SJYW01034857.1:1856784-1886890 GCA_006410735.1 Raphicerus campestris | reverse complement strand
GGTCCCATCACTACATGGGAAATAGATGGGGAAACAGTGGAAACAGTGTCAGACTTTATTTTTTTGGGCTCCAAAATCACTGCAGATGGTGAGTGCAGCCATGAAATTAAAAGGTGCTTACTCCTTGAAATTAAAAGGCTATGACCAACCTAGATAGCATATTCAAAAGCAGAGACATTACTTTGTTGACTAAGGTCCGTCTAGTCAAGGCTATGGTTTTTCCTGTGGTCATGTATGGATGTGAGAGTTGGACTGTGAAGAAAGCTGAGCACCGAAGAATTGATGTTTTTGAACTGTGGTGTTGGAGAAGACTCTTGAGAGTCCCTTGGACTGCAAGGAGATCCGACCAGTCCATTCTGAAGAACATCAACCCAGGGTATTCTTTGGAAGGAATGATGCTAAAGGTGGAACTCCAGTAGTTTGACCACCTCATGCGAAGAATTGACTCATTCGAAAAGACTCTGATACTGGTAGGGATTCATAGCAGGAGGAGAAGGGGACGACCGAGTATGAGATGGCTGGATGGCATCACGGACTAGATGGACGTGAGTCTGAGTGAACTCCGAGGGATGGTAATGTACAAGGAGGCCTGGCTTGCTGTGATTCATGGGGTCGCAAAGAATCGGACACTACTGAGTGACTGAACTGAATGATGTGGGATGTTGGTCATCTTTTCCTGTGTTTATTAGCCATATGTATGTCTTGTTTGGAGAAATGCCTAGTTTTTTGACCCACTCTTTGATTGAGCTATTCATTTTCTGGTATTGAGCTGCATGAGATGCTTATATATTTTGGAGGTTTTTTGTCAGTTGTTTGATTGCTATTATTTTCTCCCACTCTGAAGGCTGTCCTGTCACCTTAATTATTGTTTCCTTTGTTGTGCAAAAGTTTTTAAGTTTAATTTGGTCCCATTTGTTTATTTTTGGTTTAATTTCCATTACTCTGGGAGGTGGGTCACAAAAGATGTTGCTTTGATTTATGGTAGAGAGTGTTCTGCTATATTTTCCTCAAATAATTTTATTGTTTCTAGTCTTACATTTAGGTCTTTAATCCACTTCTTGTTTATTTTTGTGTGTAATCTTGAAAAGTATTGTAATTTCATTCATTTTCAGGTTGTTGACCAGTTTTCCCAGCACCAATTTTTAAAGAAACTGTCTTCTCTATTGTATATTTTTGTTTCCTTTGCCAAAGATAAGATGTGTGTAGGTGCATGAATTTATCCTAGGCTTTCCATTTTGTTCCTTGATTTATGTTTCTATATTTGTGCCAGTACCATACTGTCTTGATGATTGTAGCTTTGTAGTATAGTCTGAATTCAGGAAGATTGATTCCTTCAGTTCCATTGTTCTTTCTCAAGGTTGCTTTGGCTATTCAAGGTTCTTTGTATTTCCATACAAATTGTGAAATTATTTGTCCTAGTTCTGTGAAAAATACCATTAGTAGGTTGATAAGGATTGTGTTCAATCTATAGATTGTTTTGGGAAGTATATTCATTTTCACTATATTGATTCTTACAATCATTAACATTTCTCCATCTACTTGTGTTATCTTGTATTTCTTTCATCAGTGTTTTATAGTTTTCTCTATATAGATCTTTTTAAAGGTAAATTTATTCCTAAGTATTTTATTATTCTTGTTTCAGTGTTGAATGGGATTATTTCCTTAATTTCTCTTTCTATTTATCATTGTTCAGTTCAGTCGCTCAGTTATGTCTGACTCTTTGTGACCCCATGAATCGCAGCAAGCCAGGCCTCCCTGTTCATTAGCATCTCTCGGAGTTCACTCAGACTCACATCCATCGAGTCCATGATGCCATCCAGCCANCCACCTTGGTAGGTGAGAGAAAGGAAGCACATTGTGCAGAAGGTGGAAGCTTTGTGGGGAGAAAGTAGTCTTCCCCTTGCTTCCTATAACCACAGTAACACCTCAAATCCAGTGGAGGTAGGAAGCCTTATAACCATCCCCCCTTGACTTACTGGGAAGATCAGCGAAGAACCCTCCTGCTTATGCCACTTCCACCTATAAGATCTAAGGATGTCACATGGCCTTCCTGAGCCTCAGTTTCTTCATCTGTATAGTGGGGATAGTAATAGTTCATCCCTGGTAAGGTTGATAGAAGGGTTAAATGGGATACTGCCTGTGTACCTTGCCTGCATACAACTAAGATATTAAAAATATGGTAGCTCTTCTTGGCCAAGAGATAGTCAGGGAGGTGCTGTGATCTGATTTAACAGACAGAGGAACTGCAGCCAGAAAGAGTGATTCATGGCCTTCCAGAGACAGAACTGAATAATTCCTGTTTCATGGCCTAGCCTAACACACTGTCAATGTTATCTTAAAGATAGTATGTGAAAGAGGTAAGAGAGGCAAAACAGAACATGGAGCCTCCCACAGTCACTTCCCAGAGAACTCATGTTGCAAACTGTCTCCTGCCTTCTTTTTGTGTGTGTGTGTGTGTGTGTGTGTGTGTGTGTGTGTGTGTGTGTGTATGACTGCATCGATTCTCAGCTGCAGCACATGGGAGCTTGGTGTGGCGTATATGGGATCTTGGTTGCTGCTTGTGGGATCTTTAGTTGTGGCATGCGAACTCTTAGTTTTGGCATGGGGGATCTAGTTCTCTGACCGTGGATTGAACCCAGCCCCCTTGCATTGGGAGCATGGAGTCCTAGCTCCTGGACCACCAGGGAAGTCCCCTGCCTTGTTTTTTGAAATCACATGTCAGATTATGACACAACTCATGTTAATTACCCTTTCCTTTCAGGAGAAATTCTGGGCTTGCTGCTGGGACGTTTCAGGCCCTTCAGTCAAGGGCCCAATTCTGCTGGCTGGACTGCCCTCCTTCTTCTTCCCTTAGTCAGTTCTTCATGTTTCCGTGCCATATGGGTCACCACCCTACATGCCTTAGCACAAGTCAGAGCCTCTGTTCAGAACACCCTTTCATCTCCAACTCAGNAGTTCCGCTGGCTGGACTGCCCTCCTGCTTCTTCCCTTAGTCAGTTCTTCGTGTTTCCGTGCCATATGGGTCACCACCCTACATGCCTTAGCACAAGTCAGAGCCTCTGTTCAGAATACCCTTTCATCTCCAACTCAGCCTTGAAGGTCAGTTTCAGTTGCTGCTGCCCCAAGAAGCTTCTTCATTCACTGGGTTTCATTTCACTGTAGTTTCATGGGTGACTNAATTCTGCTGGCTGGACTGCCCTCCTTCTTCTTCCCTTAGTCAGTTCTTCATGTTTCCGTGCCATATGGGTCACCACCCTACATGCCTTAGCACAAGTCAGAGCCTCTGTTCAGAACACCCTTTCATCTCCAACTCAGCCTTGAAGGTCAATTTCAGTTGCTGCTGCCCCAAGAAGCTTCTTCATTCACTGGGTTTCATTTCACTGTAGTTTCATGGGTGACTCCTCACACACAAGGACTCAGTGTCGAAACCCCGTGGATGGGACTGGATGGGATGGGATGAGATGAGAGAATCTTATAGTTAAATATCTTAAAGCCTTGGGTCCTAAATCAAGGCTAGCAGTTTGTTGAAGCTGTTGGTTTCAAACAGGAATCTAGAGAAGTCTCTGTCTTTGGTCTGTTGGCCTTTTAGAACTTAGGAAATGCAATAGTCAATTCATTAGAAAGAAACATCTCAATCGTTGGTGATACATACAGGCTAACACTTATTTATAGTTGATTAATACTGGAATTCCAAAATTGAGAGCTCTCTGATTTAACTTGTACATTAGAATGATAATACTGTTAAATCTAATTACTACCCCCCAAAATTGCTGTGAATCTAAAACCAGTGGGATGATTCTGAACTATGAGCTCTCTCTGAGTATTATCCTTTTGTATGGTCAGGGTCCTGACTTGTATATTTTAGACTTCATTCAAATTAGAAACTTATATTTACTATTGGGCTGTAAAACATTTTGAGTTCTATATTGGACTGTGAAAGTGCATCCTTTTGCACTTTTGAGATAATCGAGACACTAATTGAGAAACTGGGACACTGTTGTCTCTACTGACACAATTGTCTCAATTGGAACACTAATTGAGAAAGTTACTTTCATAGTAAATGTACTTTGTAAATATTATGATCTTCATTATATGAAAGACATAAATCTTGCCAGATTTCATTTCTCTGGAAAGATACAAATATTTGGATAGTAAAATGTATCTTTTTAATACAAAGAAAGGAAATTTTTCTTGCTCTTTAGAACGGAAAACTATTTTTTTTCTATTCTGTTTATTAAATATTTAACCAATTTAAATAAATAACTTAGGGTCTTAAACGTAGAATTGGAGACACAGGTCACAGATCTACCAAAACCCCTTATTTTAATTTTTATGCTTAACTAACTAAAATAACAGGAACTATACCATTACTAAACCATTGATAATATTTTATACATATTAAGTAATGATTCCTTAGAAATGTCTCAGAATCTGCCTCCCTTGCAATTTAACTGAGAAGCTTGTGTGAACATTTATATCCACTGACCAACAGAGAACACCTTGTCATTTTAATCTCTCCCCAGGATGCATTATAAATACCTTTACTCCTGACCTGCTATATGGACTATAATTCTTTTTTTCTCTCCCACCCTTCCACCAACCTCAATTATATCCAAAGAAGTGACATCTGATAATCTGGGTGCCGAGGAGATGTGTAAAGAAACAAATAATGCATGCAAGTACCAAAACTTGGCAAAAGAAGAATGTGTCGGTAGGATGTAATTAATTATCTTATTTGGGAACAAGATATAGATTTCCTAACAGAAGTTCATCCGGTGGTTGAATGAATGAATAAATTTGTAAAGATAGAAACAGGATGAATAAAAGGCAGGGTGAACTTGGGCTTGAAGAACAAGAATAATGACTGCTTTTATTTGGTTCAGGGCAGGAAGAACTACAAAGGCATGAGCCTGTTTGGGGTAGATGATATCATGTTTACAAGTGACAAAGAGAAAACACACCTGTTTTTTAACTTTGCCATTCTATCAAGGTTAATGATCGACAGTGCAAAACATGGAGAACAGGAAATGGAAGCCCGAGGTAGGGGAAGGAATGGGAAAAAAAAACCCAAACACTTGTTCTGAATAAGTTCATATCCTGGTTCAGTCAAATTGCAAGTAAATGGACTAGAATGGCTGTCAGTCATCTCTGAGGAATTATGAAAAACAGGAAGTATGGAAAGGCTCAAGGTAAGAAAACACTGCTCTTGACCCAGCCAGCCTGGGCCAGGGCTCCCATCCCCAGGCCTCTGGCTTCAGCCTTCCAGCCTCAGCTCCCTAGTAAGTGCCTTCTGTATCCCCCTTCAGACCCCAGGCCCTGAGGACCCAGACCTGGGGTGGGAGCTGCCTCCCTCCTGGTGAAAGTCTTGCCACTGCCCAGCTCTCAGGCATGTTGGCCAGGTATGGCTGGGCTCCTGCAGGCCTCTGCCCACTGTGGGCCCAGCATCCCCCAAGGCCTGTGGGCCCCCAGGTGCTGCCTGCCTCCCCCAGGGAGCTTCTCAGCCCCCATGTTGGCCTGGGACACTGCCTGAGCAGTCCATGCTGGCCAGGACAGCCAGCTGGTGCCACCCGCTCCTGTTCCATTGGCCCCAGGCCCTGGCAGCTTACCCCCAACCCCCTGCCTCCACCCTCTGATTGAGCTCTGCATGTTCCACTAACCCACTGTAGGTGGCGGGTGGAGGAGCCTGGCTTTGGCTGCCTTGGAGGGCAGAACACTAAGCTGACCATGGTGGGCCTGCCATGCTCACTCTAATAAAAGCAATTCCAAAAAAAAAAAAAGGGAATTATAACCTCGAAAAAAAAAAAAAAAAAAAAAAAGAGGGGGGGGGAGAACATTGCCCTAATTGTCAAAAAAGGAAAGGAGGTAGAATCAAGACTTAACCTGGCAGCCCAGTTGTTAGGACTTCATCTTTTAATGCAAGGGGTTTGGATTAGATTCCAGGTCAGGGAGTGAAGATCCTACATACCTTTAGGCCAAAAAACCAAAACATAAAACAAAAGTAATATTGTAGTAAATAAAGACTTAAAAAAAAAGGAAAGAAGGTAGAATCTAGAAACTCTCTAGGGAATTAAGTGAATGTTTTGTGAATTCTTAGTCAAGTAAGTAGAAATTCACCAAGAGCCAGCAGTGGCTCACTATAAATCATACTCAGCAATCTTTTATTTCCCCTTCCAATGGGACTATTGGTCGATCAGATTGGGGGTATATATGTAGCAGGTATGGTATATCTCGACTGTAAAGAGCCATTAAATTTATAAAATGAAGAAACACTGATTGAATTAGGAGAAATTAATCTGTGACTTTTTAAAAGACAGAATCTAAAACATTATTGATTGAAGAATGGGTGACAGACTGGAAGAAAGCTTCTAAATACAATCTGAAAAGCTTTGATCTTTAACAGTCATGTTCAATGTTCATATCAGTGACTCAGATTCACACTATATGTCTTAATCAAATTTGAGATTTATAGAAAGACAAATGATAGTGAGTTTGATGGTAGAATTAGGACCCAAAATAATTTCAGCAAGGTGGAACAGCTGCCTGATGTCATCAAGGGGGAATGTCATGGATGGAAATCTACAGTCTTGTAATGATTGATGAGTATAGGAGGAGATCTGGGACACCCCTGGTGGTCCAGTGGTTAAGGCTCCATGCTCCCAAGGCACGGGGGCTGGGTTCAATCCCTGGTCAGGAAACCAGCTCCCACATGCCACTACCAAGACCCAGCACAGCTGGAAAAAAAAAAAAGACTGCTTTTGCTTAAAAATTGAAATACAAGAGAAGACCTATGGGAAAATGAAGTCATTTTCATAAATCTGGGTAAGAAGATCAGGACTAGAAATGCATGAAAACATCGGTGTGGTCTTTCTGATGATGAGGGCTGTCTGGAAGTGGAAAGAGGTGGTATGGTCCCTGTCACTGGAGCTATCAGAGCAACCAGGCTGAAGAACCCCCTACAGACAGTGATTTCCTGGACTGAATAAGGGTTGTTGCGCTCAGTGGCCTCTAGCGGGGGCCAGGGCCAGGTGTGGGCAGGGGTCCTCTCCCACGTGGGCTAAGCAGGCACCAGCCACAGAGAGGAAGGCAGCAGAGGGGGCTGGAGGGGCAGGCTTTGGGGGTTCCAGGCCCTCTCCTGGCTGCACGCTCTGTCCTCCAGCCCACTGTGGGAGTGCCCCTTAGTGCCCGTGAATTTCAGGGCAGGCGGTTCTGACAGTTTTGGTCACTGTGTATTTCTTGTCCCTGTAGCTGTCTTCTTTGACCATTAGGACACCAGTGGAGTTGGGACCAGAGCAAAAGTGAGTGGGAGCAGGAGGTCATGGGGCAGCCGGGGCCACCATATGGGCAGAGTAGCTGGGATGCCTAGGGGGTCTGTTGGCCTCAGGGACCAATATGGGGCAGCCATCGGCAGGGGGGACGGCTGACCATGAGCTGACAGAGCCTGATCTGTGTTAACGTGTGAGGGTGATGGTAATGGAAAGAATGAGACAGGAGGGAGTTGCGAGGTAATTACTCCTTGACAGCCAGATAAGGAAAATGAGATAATCCCCAGCAGTGGGGACAGTGGTGAGTGCTCATGAGCTTTAAAGGCAGAGAGCCTCAGGGTTGAATCTTGGCACTGCCACTAGTCAACGGTGTGTCCATGGGCAGGTCATTTAACCCCTTGAGCCTTTCTTTCCACTCTAGTCTGAAGGGCACAGTATACTAGCTCTCATGCTGTCAGAAAGAATAGTGGATTTTCAGGCCTGATGGAAAGCATGTGCCTGGCATGGAGGGAGTCTTTTGGTCTTACTTTGTTTTCTGACCTTGTCCTACAGCATGTGGGATCTTAGTTCCCCAACCAGGGATCCAACCCGTGCCCCCTGCAAAGGAAGCATGGAGTCTTAACCACTGGGCCACCAGGGAAGTCCACAGGAAGGAAGTTCATCTGGGCTCTTCTCCCTTCCCTGGCTTCTATGTTCTCCTTTTTTCTTTTTCATTTATTTTCTCAACTGTGATAGACTGGCCAAAGCCAGTGCCCTATTTCTATGCAGGGTTGGGGCAAACACTCCCATAGGAAAACCTGACGAAGACGATAGGTGGGTCCAGGGTCGACAGCTCCATGGCTGGTGGATCAAGGCCACTAGTTGTCCTTCCAGGGCCATTAATTTAATAGAATATCTCCTTGTGCAAGAGATGAAATATCATCTCCAGAAAAATGGTGGTTGTACCTAACAAGCCCCCTACCCCTCGAGGAAGCTGCCTGGAGCTCCAGGGGTGTTAGTTCACATGAGATTGGTCTGTGTTTCTTACTCACACGGGCTTCCCAGGTGGCACAGTGGTAAAGAATCTGCTTGCCAATACCTGAGACACAAGTTTGACCCCTGGAGTAGGAAAGGTCCCCTGGAGTAGGAAATGACCCACTCTGGTATTCTTGCCTGGAGAATCCCATGGACAGAGGAGCCTGGTGGGCTACAGTCCATGGAGTCACAAAGATTCGAGCGTGACCGAGTGACTGAGCACGTGGCAAGTCATGCTTAGACACTAACCATCTTCCTTGTGGCAGCAACCATTTAGGCCAAATTTCTTGCCCTTCCATGTCCTCTCTCTTCTCAAACTATCCCCATATTCCTTGCCTGGTGGACTGCAGCACAACTACTCTGCTTTCCTCCACTCATGAACATTCTCTGTTTATATTGAGTTGGCCAAAAAGTTTGTTACATAAGATCTTATGGCAATCCCAAACAAACCTTTAGGCCAACTCAATATTTTTAGGAGGATCTTGGGAAAAATACACCCATGTTTTGAAGAAATAAAACCTTAAATCCAAATAGGTGCATGGGAGTCAGCCTTCCCAGTGTGAGAAAACATATCACAACACTGGTATGTGCTGCAATTAATGCTGGAGAGCTTCCTTTACACTCTATACAAGCCTTATGTCTTCCATTTTCGGGGCACTCATAGGGCAAGACTACTNAGCCTTCCCAGTGTGAGAAAACATATCACAACACTGGTATGTGCTGCAATTAATGCTGGAGAGCTTCCTTTACACTCTATACAAGCCTTATGTCTTCCATTTTCGGGGCACTCATAGGGCAAGACTACTTGTACATGAAGTCATAAAATTGCCCCCTGCAAAATGAGAAGGGTGTGGCAAGCTATTTAGAAACAATGGAGAAAAGCAAAGAGAGAAGCTAACTAGATTCTAGGCACTTTGCAGCTTTCTGGGGACCAGAACATAGTCTCTCTANATGTCCAGTTCTAACTGTTGCTTCCTGACCTGCATATAAGTGCAGGTCAGGTGGTCTGGTATCCCCATCTCTTAAAGGATTTCCCACAGTTTATTGTGATCCACACAGTCAAAGGCTTTGGCATAGTCAATAAAGCAGAAATAGGTGTTTTTCTGGAACTCTCTTGCTTTTTCAATGATTCAGGGACTCTGCAAACTCTTGAGTCAAATTTCATTAAAAAATGAAAGTGGCTTTAAACAAGAATAAAAGATAGTAAGAATAATCAAACAGATCCAGTGTAATTTTAACCATAGGAGGTATGAGCATATGGATATATATTTACATGAGAACTTTTTTTGTATCCCTGGGAAAAATATTGTCAAAACATCTCAGCCATGCATATATTGAAATCTCTTGTACATGTGTATTGATCTGGAAGCTTGCCACTCCTTGCTGGTCCTGTGTGAAGGTCAAGGCTATGCATGTGTCTTAGCACAGCTGCGTGGACCTCACTGGATTGAAGGCTGAGCCAAGTGCAGATACATCATTACAGAGTTATTCTCACCTAGGTGAGAATAACTCTGTAATGATGTATCTGCACTTGGCTCAGCCTTCAATCCAGTGAGGTCCACGCAGCTGTGCTAAGACACATGCATAGCCTTGACCTTCACACAGGACCAGCAAGGAGTGGCAAGCTTCCAGATCAATACACATGTACAAGAGATTTCAATATATGCATGGCTGAGATGTTTTGACAATATTTTTCCCAGGGATACAAAAAAAGTTCTCATGTAAATATATATCCATATGCTCATACCTCCTATGGTTAAAATTACACTGGATCTGTTTGATTATTCTTACTATCTTTTATTCTTGTTTAAAGCCACTTTCATTTTTTAATGAAATTTGACTCAAGAGTTTGCAGAGTCCCTGAATCATTGAAAAAGCAAGAGAGTTCCAGAAAAACACCTATTTCTGCTTTATTGACTATGCCAAAGCCTTTGACTGTGTGGATCACAATAAACTGTGGGAAATCCTTTAAGAGATGGGGATACCAGACCACCTGACCTGCACTTATATGCAGGTCAGGAAGCAACAGTTAGAACTGGACATGGAACAACAGACTGGTTCCAAATAGGAAAAGGAGTACATCAAGGCTGTATATTGTCACCCTGCTTATTTAACTTCTATGCAGAGTACATCATGAGAANAGTTCAGTCACTCAGCTGTGTCTGACTCTTTGTGACCCCATGAACTGCACCATGCCAGGCTTCCCTGTCCATCACCAACTCCTGGAGTTTACTCAAACTCATGTCCATTGAGCCAGTGATGTCATCCAACCGTCTCATCCTCTATTGTCCCCTTCTATTCCTGCCTTTAATCATTCCCAGCATTAGGGTTTTTCTGATAAGTCAGTTCTTCATATCATGTGGCCAAAGTATTGAAACTTCAGCTTCAGCTTCAGCATCAGTCCTTCCAATGAATATTCAGGACTGATTTCCTTTAGGATTGACTGGTTTGATCTCCTTGCAGTCCAAGGGACTCTCAGAAGTCTTCTCAAGGGTCTATTGAACACCACAGTTCAAAAGCATCAATTCTTTGGCACTTAGCTTCATTTATGGTGCAACTCTCACATCCATACATAACTACTGGAAAAACCATAGCTTTAACTAGATGGACCTATACAAGCTTTAGGGATGTTTTTCTCAAAGTGTCTCCCAAGATTGACAGAAGAGCTGTTAAAAGACTGAGACCATTAACAACATGCAGCCCAGTTTCCTAGATCTTAAACAATTCAAACAACAAGTTATTGAAGATGATAGAAAATGTAACTGTCATCTAATGTCCTAATTTCAACACAATCTTCTTATTCATACATTTTTTGAGTTATAATGAGCAAAGGTTATACAATTGCACTGAAAATTTTTATATTGATGAAATAGGATATGTTTCTGTTTTATAAATATCAGGATCCAGGGTAAGATTTAGTTTGAAAGAAAAGAGATAGTTCCTACTAGAAATGTCTGCACTCTCCTAGGGGAATGATCATTCCTACCTTACACTGCCCTTCCAACCAAGGCCACCCATAAGAGGAGGACACCTATCTGGTGTGATTGAGGCCACCAGAAAGCTCCTTGCTATTGATGTGGTTTTCTTTACCAAGAGGTAAAGCCTCTTTTTCCCCTGGTGAGGCTGAATAGACATCATCGCATGCTTCTGGATGGAATGTTCAGAGAAGTAGAAATTCACATGAGGTGGCAGAGATTGACGTCAGAGCCTTTCCAGAGAGTAGGTTTTGGCTGCTGTGGCAGCGCCCAGGTACATAAAGGAGGTAAAAGGGGGAAATTGAAGGAAAATGGAAGCTGGAGTTTTTAGATTTCCTCAGTGGTTTTGGCAAGGGAATTTTTGTTCTAACTCTAGAGAAAATAATTTGCTGATGACTGGGGTGGGAAGGCTCAGTATTTATAACACACCAACTATGAGCTCATAGTCGTAGGGGACATTCTTACATTAGATGTCTGAATCCTCACAGTAACAGGGTAGTTACTATTACTTCCAAATAATAGGTAAGGTAATTGAGATGTCGAGAGAATAAATACTTTGCTCCCAGTGGTCTGCCTGGTAAAAGGCAAGACAGAATTGAAAAGCCTGGTCTTCCCTTCACATTCCACATCAGGGTAGAGAACTGAGTCTGTAGCCCTTTTCCCTTTTGTGGAACTAGGAGGAGAATGTGCTTCTATGACATTGGAGGTTTGTGAACACAGCCAAGATGATAGCCACCAGATGAAACTGGAGGATGCACTGTGGGAATGAGCATGTTGGCACTGGGGTTTGCCCTTTGCAGGGAATCTCACGGCAGTTTGAGTTGAGTCATTCCTCCTGGTTTCAGCTGGAAGATGTGCAGATGAAGCTCCTAGCAAGGAAGAACTGAGGGGAAAAACAGGATGAATGAGAACCTCCGAACCTATCCTCATGGAACTTGATATTTGTTACTGATTGACAATAGTCATAACAGTCCTTCTTGCCTCCAGCTGATTCTAGTTACTGATTTAACCAGGGTGTTGTAATGTGGCTGCAATTCTGTGCACAAGACTTTTGAAGCTGTTAATTCTGTCTGCTGGCTTGGAGCTCCAGTGGGCAGAGGCTGTCCCATTCAGCATCCTCCCCACCCCAGCACCTGACACACCAACACTCTCAAGGACAGTGACCCCCTGCAGAGATGGGCCCAGAAAAATGCACTGGAAAACAAAATCTCTATCAGTAATTTTGTTGTTGGACAATCAGGGCTGAGACTCAATCATCTAGTACCTAATAGGTGGTCAATTTATTTTTCTTGAGCAATTTAGTAAATGAAGATTGAATGTCACAGTGACCATGGAAATGCACCATAGATCTCCTGCCAGCAGTGGGATAATTAACTGAGGGCCCCAGCTGTGGCCTTTTTGAATCCACCACAGTGTTTGCACAAGGCCATGTGTCTTGCAGGCTGGCTTCCAGCCAAGAACAGAACATGGCGAGGATACTCAAGGTGTCCCATTGCTGTGAGACACATGGCTCCTCTAATGGGCAACTGGCTTGAGGACACCCTTCTTGCCTGTTATGGAGTGAATTGCATTCTCCCAAAGTTCATATATTGAAGTCCTAACCCTGGTACCTCAGAATATGACTTTTAAGAGGTAATTAAATTAAAATGGGGGCTCCCCAGGTGGCTCAGTGGTAAAGAATCGGCCTGCCAATGCAGAAGATGTGGGTTTGATCTCTGGGTTTGGAAGATCCCCTGGAGAAGGAAGTGGCAACCCACTCCAGTATTCTTGCCTGAGAAATCTCATGGATAGAGGAGCCTGGTGGGCTACAGTCCATGGGGTCAAAAGAGTCAGACACGACTTTGTGACTAAACAAAAACAAGTTAAAATGAGGTCAAGAAGGTGGACCTTAATCCAATATGACTGGTGTCCTTATCAGAAGGGGGAGATGAGAGGGGTTTCCCTGGTGGTCCAGTGGCTAAGACTCTGTTTTCCCAATACAGGGGACCTAGGTTTGATCCCTGGTTAGGGAACTAGATCCCACATGCCACAGATAAAAGATCCTGCACGCTGCACCTAAGACCCAGTGCAAACAAACAAATCTAAAAAAAAAACAAAACAGAAGAGGATGTTATGATATAGACTTATACAGAGGGAAAATGAAGTACAGACACAGGGAGAGGGCAGGTGTCTACAGGTCAAGAAGAAAGCCCTTGGAATAAAACCAATCCTGCCAACACCTTGATCCCAGAAACGTAGCCTCCAGAACTATAGGGCNGCCCTTTGCAGGGAATCTCATGGCAGTTTGAGTTGAGTCATTCCTCCTGGTTTCAGCTGGAAGATGTGCAGATGAAGCTCCTAGCAAGGAAGAACTGAGGGGAAAAACAGGATGAATGAGAACCTCCGAACCTATCCTCATGGAACTTGATATTTGTTACTGATTGACAATAGTCATAACAGTCCTTCTTGCCTCCAGCTGATTCTAGTTACTGATTTAACCAGGGTGTTGTAATGTGGCTGCAATTCTGTGCACAAGACTTTTGAAGCTGTTAATTCTGTCTGCTGGCTTGGAGCTCCAGTGGGCAGAGGCTGTCCCATTCAGCATCCTCCCCACCCCAGCACCTGACACACCAACACTCTCAAGGACAGTGACCCCCTGCAGAGATGGGCCCAGAAAAATGCACTGGAAAACAAAATCTCTATCAGTAATTTTGTTGTTGGACAATCAGGGCTGAGACTCAATCATCTAGTACCTAATAGGTGGTCAATTTATTTTTCTTGAGCAATTTAGTAAATGAAGATTGAATGTCACAGTGACCATGGAAATGCACCATAGATCTCCTGCCAGCAGTGGGATAATTAACTGAGGGCCCCAGCTGTGGCCTTTTTGAATCCACCACAGTGTTTGCACAAGGCCATGTGTCTTGCAGGCTGGCTTCCAGCCAAGAACAGAACATGGCGAGGATACTCAAGGTGTCCCATTGCTGTGAGACACATGGCTCCTCTAATGGGCAACTGGCTTGAGGACACCCTTCTTGCCTGTTATGGAGTGAATTGCATTCTCCCAAAGTTCATATATTGAAGTCCTAACCCTGGTACCTCAGAATATGACTTTTAAGAGGTAATTAAATTAAAATGGGGGCTCCCCAGGTGGCTCAGTGGTAAAGAATCGGCCTGCCAATGCAGAAGATGTGGGTTTGATCTCTGGGTTTGGAAGATCCCCTGGAGAAGGAAGTGGCAACCCACTCCAGTATTCTTGCCTGAGAAATCTCATGGATAGAGGAGCCTGGTGGGCTACAGTCCATGGGGTCAAAAGAGTCAGACACGACTTTGTGACTAAACAAAAACAAGTTAAAATGAGGTCAAGAAGGTGGACCTTAATCCAATATGACTGGTGTCCTTATCAGAAGGGGGAGATGAGAGGGGTTTCCCTGGTGGTCCAGTGGCTAAGACTCTGTTTTCCCAATACAGGGGACCTAGGTTTGATCCCTGGTTAGGGAACTAGATCCCACATGCCACAGATAAAAGATCCTGCACGCTGCACCTAAGACCCAGTGCAAACAAACAAATCTAAAAAAAAAACAAAACAGAAGAGGATGTTATGATATAGACTTATACAGAGGGAAAATGAAGTACAGACACAGGGAGAGGGCAGGTGTCTACAGGTCAAGAAGAAAGCCCTTGGAATAAAACCAATCCTGCCAACACCTTGATCCCAGAAACGTAGCCTCCAGAACTATAGGGCAATTTCCATTCTTTAGGTCTCCCAGTCCATGATCCTTTGTTGTGACAGCCCTAGGAACCTGATTTCAGTCTATCAGAAATGTTCTTAGAGCACCTACAGTCTGAGACCTTTCCTCCCCCACCTCCCAGTGTGGCCTTTCCCTTCACAAGTGACAGCCCCGCTTTGGGGTCTGGAGTCTCTCCCATCTCCCCTGGCTCCCACTGTGCCTTTTCCCTCACAGGGGTTTCCCTCAATAAATCTCCTATATGTCTAAGCCCCTCTTGGCATCCTCTTCTCAAAGGAACCGAGCTATCACAAATGTGATATGTAACATATTCCTGAGATTATTTTTAGACTTAAAAAAAATAATAATGTATTTATTTATATTTGGCTGTGCTGGGTCTTCCTGCTGAGCGGGCTTTTGTGTAGCTGCAGCGAGCAGGGGCTGCTCTCTAGTCACGGTGCATGGGCTTCTCACTGCGGCGGCTTCTCTTGTTGCAGAGCATGGGCTCTAGGGCGTGCAGGCTTCGGTAGTTGCAGCATGCGGGCTCAGTAGTTGTGGCTTCTGGGTTTTAAAGCACAGGCTCAGTACTTGTGGCACACAGGTTTAGTTGCTTCGCAGCATATGGGATCTTCCTGGATCAGGGTTCGAACCCATGTCTCCTGCCTTGGCAGTTGGATTCTTTACCACTGAGCCACCAGGGAAGCCCCTAACTTTTAAAAACATTTATTTTTATTTATTTGTTGGCTGCACTGAGTCTTAATTGCAGCATGCAGTTTCTTCAGTCTTCTATGCAGCATTCAGGGTCTTTAGTTACTGCATGTGATCCCTCTGTTCCAGCATGTGGCATCTAGTTCCCTGACCAGAGATTGAACCTGAGCCCCCTGCTATTGGGAGTGCTGAGTCTTAGCCACTGGATCACCAGGAAAGTCCTGACATTATTTTAAAATAAGCCCTAATAATAAGTGACAAGTTTTTTTGGGGGGGGAAAGTATTTTACATATCAGTCTCCCTTGCCAGTATAGACAGGTTTTTAATGCTCTGACCATGTTTTCTGCCATGGTCCTCTGGGCAACACAGCTGTCTTGGGGCTGCCTACTTCTGCCTGGGAAGGGAAGGGAGGGAAGTGACCCCCGTCTCATAAGACTATAGCTGCCAGAGCTGAAAAGGAGCTCAGAGATGATCACTCAATTTCTGCCCCTTACCTCCATTTGGAGAGACCGAGCACCCACATGGTTAAGTGTCCTGGTGACTCACCAAGGTCACAGAGCTGACAAATGGCTCTTATTGACATTTCCATGAATGTGGTTTTTAGAAGTAAATAGATATTGTTATTTAAAATGACATGTTTGGATCACCTATGAGTTACTAGTCACTTCTACTGGTTACCTGTGGTCCTGTTGATGAAATTCTGGCTCTCTAGTCTCACATGCAATCAGAAGGAAGGATGAGTTTTCCCCTTTCACCAATACCTGGGGCTGTTTCTAGGTACAAGCTTCTGACAGCATGCGACCAGGTTGATTTTTTATGAGTTGTCAGAGAAGATAAAGCCTAGCTCATTAACTGAAGCCCACAGTGCACCCACATCAAATAGCAAGGCCTGCCTTGGGCTGGCAGCAAGCTGGATAGGGTCTGCCTGCCTTTTCCTCCATCTGTCCCCAGCAGATCTCATGTGGCATCGTCAGCAAACTGGCTGAGCCTGCCCTCATCAGCTTGGGGTTGAGGAGGGGGAGTGTGGGGCTAGAGGTATACAGCAGAGGCTCTGCTTGAGTCCAAGGCCTCCCACCAGTCTTCTTTGTTCAAAATCAAGTGAATGGCTTGTGCTATTAATATGAGAATGAGTGAAAGTCACTCAGCCACGTCCAACTCTTTGCAACCCCATGGACTACACAGTCCATGGAATTCTCCAGGCCAGAATACTGGAGTGGGTAGCCTTTCCTTTCTCAAGGGGATCTTCCCAACCCAGATCTCCTACATTGCAGGCAGATTCTTTACTAGATGAGCCACAAGGGAAGCCCAGCAATACTGGAGTGGGTAGCCTATCCCTTCTCCAGCAGATCTTCCCGACCCAGGAATCAAACTAGACTCTCCTGCATTGCAGGCGGATTCTTTACCAACTGAGCTATCAGGGATGCCCAAGTTGCTCAGTCATGTCTGACTCTTTGTGACCCCAAGGACTGTGTCCATGGAATTCTCCAGGCCAGAATATTGGAGAGGGTAGCCTTTCCCTTCTCCAGGGGATCTTCCCAACCCAGGGACTGAACCCAGCTTTCCTGCATTGCAAGTGGATTCTTTACCAGCTGAGCAACAAGGGATGATCCTAACTGTTAGGGAAATGGAGCATCCTCTGCTTTCCCACACCTCTCTGAATCAGGAGGCCAATTTAGGGCTGACTTATAGCCTGGTGGCTCAGATGGTAAGGAGTCTGCCTGCAATGCAAGAGACCCACGTTTGATCCCTGGGATCGGGAAAATCCCATGGAGAAGGGAATCTTCTTCAACCAATTCCAGTATTCCTGGAGAATTCCATTAGTAGAGGAGCCTGGTGGGATACAGTCCATGGGGTCACAAGGAGTCAGACACAATTGAGCGACTAACACAGGAACAGGTATAGGATAAGAAGGGCTTCCCTGGTGGCTCAGTGGTAAAGAACCCATCTGCCAATGCAGGAGATGAGGATTCGATCCCTGGGCTGGGAAGATCCTTTGGAGAAGGAAATGGCAACACACTCCAGTATTCTGGCCTGGGAAATCCCATGGACAGAGGAGCCTAGCGGGCTACAGTCCATGGGGTCACAGTCAGACATGACTTAGCATCTGAGCATGCATGGACATAGGATAAGAACAACTCACAATTCCTGAGTTCCAAGAAGCCCTAGGACCCAGAAAGTTTCTTCCAGAACATCAAAAATTTCTAAGGCAATTGTGAAGCAGAGCCTAACTCCCCAGGGAGGTAGCCCAGACACTTTTATAAAAGTTACTTATTAATTAAAAAAAAAATGCAGGCAGGTGCTCACTTTGGCAGCACATATAGTAACATTAGAACGATACAGAGAAGACTAGCCTGGCCCCTGCATGGATGATATGCAGATTCCTGAAGCATTTCTTTCTTTTTTTTTTTTTTTTTTAATTTAAGCAGCCAGCCTGCAGGCTGTAGTTTTCTGGTTCAGTTTCTTTTTAAAGTGCATTAAAATATTATNCCCCTGCATGGATGACATGCAGATTCCTGAAGCATTTCTTTCTTTTTTTTTTTTTTTTTTAATTTAAGCAGCCAGCCTGCAGGCTGTAGTTTTCTGGTTCAGTTTCTTTTTAAAGTGCATTAAAATATTATTTAACTTGCTGAGTTTTTGGTGCCCTCTTAAATTTTACACCCAATGCAAGTCTCAGCTTGTGCTGCTTTCTGTCCAGCATCTCCTTCGTACCAGGACACCCAGTTTCTTTGGAAAATTACTCCTCTGTGTCTGTTCTTATTTGTGTGGTTTGGGTGGGATTGACCCCGCCCCTAATCCAGAAATGGGCTGTGATTGGCTTAAACCAGTCACTATATCTCTTTCCCATAGGCTAGTTGGTTCAAGTGAAGTGAAGTCGCTCAGTCGTGTCCGACTCTTTGTGACCCCGTGGACTGTAGCCTGGTTTACCAGGCTTCTCTGTCCATGGGATTCTCCAGGCAAGAATACTGGAGTGGGGAACCTTCTCCACTTCTTCTCCAGGGGATCTTCCTGACCCAGGGATCAAACCCGGGGCTCCCGCATCAGGGGCAGACGCTTTAACCTCTGAGCCACNCCTGGCCACCATCTTTGGTTCTGGAATGGGCATGAGCCTCAGTCAGAATTTATGATATTCAGTGAGTCTTTTGTTGAAACTATGGGGAAAGAGATGTTTGCTGCCTCCTAAGAAAGTTTTAGGTTAAAGTATTAAAAGTGTCCAAGTAATTGCAGGATTGTGTGAACTAGTTTGGAGAAAGGAAGAAAGCTGGGCTAAATTTAGCCTTTTTTGTGCCTTTGTAATATTTGGGAAAATATTACAGTCTAACATGTTAGATTTTTATCTGACACCTTTGTTAGACAGATGGATGTCATGGTTACTACCAAAGGAAAGAAGACGNGGAAGAAAGCTGGGCTAAATTTAGCCTTTTTTGTGCCTTTGTAATATTTGGGAAAATATTACAGTCTAACATGTTAGATTTTTATCTGACACCTTTGTTAGACAGATGGATGTCATGGTTACTACCAAAGGAAAGAAGACGCCAAAAAGGGAACTGAGGAGAATAAGCAAAAGAATGAGTTTGATTCTCTTAAGTAGAAGAAGACATACAGATTCTTGACTTTTAAGAATAAATAACGGGCCCAGCCAAGGGGAAGACAAGCTAATCTCTTTATAGCCAAAAGGGTTTTCATAAACCTTAACCTAGTGACCTATTTATTTTGAGTAACATTTAGTATATAGAGTGTTTGAGTTGGGAGAACCCTTCTTAAAAGGCAGGGCTTAGAAATATTGGGATTTCAAATATTAGGATAAAAAATAAAGTTCATATTCAGTGGGAGCTTGGCTTGTTATTTTTATTCATCTTGTTTCTCAAAGCTTCAACGACACCAGGAATCCCCATATAAAGATAGATAGATAGAAAGAACTCATAACAGAATTAGTCATTCATCCGTTTGATCTCCCATGCGACTTGACTCATTCTGATTATGAGAGCCCTTTTTTAAGTCTATGTATCTCTCTCTTCCGCTAGACTTCAAGCTCCTTCAAAAGCTCTTTCTTATATTGCATTTTCCCCAACAATGCCTGGCCAGTTTTTGAGTCTCAATTCTTTCCCTGGCTGATTAAATATCCTTGGACAAATTATTTTAACCTTTATGAAAGGTCTCAGCACATGTTTCATGCAGAATATATGCTCTTCCCTCTGAGCGAATGAGGCTGAGGGAAAAAAAAAATGATGATTCCCAGGAAACCATTAAGAATATGTGTGATAAGAATCCAAGAATTTTGCATGCTTGGCCCAAGCATCTTGCAAATCTTTCTTCAGCTAAGAGAAAGCCATTGCTAGAACTCATCTCCCAAATCCAGGTTTTTCATGTTTGACAGGAGAACTGTAACCCATAGCAACTCCTCACCATGATGGATAGAATGCTATACCAAAGGAACCATGTGGCTGGGCTTTATGCACAGCTGATTAAATATTTGAGCAACTCATTTTATAATGTGACTTCACTAAGTGCATACTTATCACTCCAAATCTATTGGCAATTAGAGGGCTCAGAATCTCCTTGAATGCAAAGGCACATCCTTCACTGCTTAAAATAGAAAAATCAGTAACCTTCTCCTGATGGATGCAAATAGAGATGTTGGGACATATGCCATTTTTTAATGACTCAGCCAGAGACAAGTCCCTGTCAATGGGACTCCTCTGAGGTTGCCCAAATGTTACACGACAAGCAGCTGTAAAGCATGATTTAGAACTTGTATTCTGGTGGTAAAACCTAGTGAGTGTGTAGCTGAGGTTGGGATTTACATTCATGTTAAGCTCCTGGCCAGCAATAACTGCCTTTTGAATTGTCCATAGCTGCTTCACTTCCTCTGACGTCAATGAATTAGGCAGACTTCCTTCTAAACACATTAAAAAAAATAAAAGAATCTAATGAGTTAGAATTTTCCATTCACTTGAAGCATATTGAGTCATGACCAGAAATTTTTTTTTTTTTAGTAAATGGAATAGAATGCCATAGAATAGAAAACCTCAGCATCTTTCATACATAGTAAGAGTAGGAGTGTTCTATGCATGTCTTAGTTTCATGCATGAAATGTATTAATATATAAATGTGTTACTTATGGTGGGTCATAAGGAAAAATTGAAAGCTACTGGATTTGAGGGTGCAGGATCTTTGTTTCCCAACCAAGGATCAACCCTAGATCCCTTGTGGTGGAAGCTTGGAGTCTTCACCACTGGACCACCAGGGAAGTCCTAGGACTGTTGTTTTTAAGATGACTTTACCATCATCATGGATCACTTTACCATCTTTATTTGTTTTCATCTATTACCACAAATCTTTCAGTGAAAATTAAATACTGTCACAGCTCATTTTGGTAATAATATCCACTATTTGTTGGATACCTACTACATCCCTGACATTGTGGAAGTTGCTTCCCAGAACTTATTTGCAAGCTAAGTTTTAATATTCCTATTTTAGCACTTAGGAATCTAAGGTTGAAAGCTGATCACTGGGGACTTCTCTGTTGGTCCAGTGGCTAAGACTCTGCACTCCCAGTGCAGGAGCCCAGGTTCGACCCCTGGTCAGGGTCCTAGATCCCCTACACCATAGCTAAGAGTTCTCATGCTGGACACAAAGATAGGAGATCCAGCATGCTGCGGCTAAGACCAGGTACAGCCAACTAAATAGGTAATTTTCAAAAATTGAAAAAATAAAGCTGTTCATTTGGTGTGTCCACCATCACACCAATGGCAAATATTTCACTTTAGGACTCACCTTCTTTTCCTTATGCACATCATTTTAATGATAAAAGGATAAAGTGCTCTAAAAATCTGCTAGTTTGGGTTTAGAAGAGATTTGAACTCTTTGGACATGGTTGTTGGAGAATTTGCCCTGCACACACAAAGATCTGGAATAATACTGGGCAAGATAGAGGTAAAAGAATGGATAGCCAACTGCCCACACTTCCTTGAAACTGACTCAAATGATCTAAGGAAGATAAAAATAGAAGACACTGGGCATCAACTCTGAAGTGAGAGAAAGTGTCCTCTATATGATCAGCTTGGAGGAATTTCTGTCACGTTATCACCCAGGACTGAATCACAGCTCTGTTTACTGAGAAAGTAGTACTAAGTCATGGAAAATCCTAGTAGCCTCCCCAGTCCCTGGCTTAGATATCCTTAATTTGGAGGGTTGATAAACTGCCATCTCTACCTCTAATCTCCTCTCTTCCTCCTCCTCCCAGATCTTCATTCAATGCTTATCAACACAAACAAAGAGATCTCAGGGTAGGTTTGCCTCTCCTGGGCTTTCTTTCTCTTAAAACACTTCCTTCTATTGGATCCAACTCTTGTGTAATATATTCCTTGCCTTAAAGCTCCCTGGTTTTAAGTACTCGTGGTCATTTCTGTCTTCCAGGTTAGCCCCTGACTGAGTCACCGTTCTCTGAGTCCCAGTTACATTCAGCTGGAACACCTTGCTTTGTGTCTGCGTGCATACATGTTCAGTGGCTCAGTCACACCTAACTCTTTGAAACCCCATGGACTACAGTCCACCAACTCCTCTGTCCACTGAATTTTCCTGGCAAGAATACTAGAGTGGGTTGCCACTTCCTACTCTGGGAATCTTGTTGACCCAGGGATCGAACCTGAGTCTCCTGCATCTACTGCATTGGCAGGAAGCTTCTTTACCACTGAGCCAGCTACGTGTTTACCTGAAGATAAGTATGGCCGAGTAAGTGGGTAAATAATAAAAAGTCTGAGAAATTACCTACATGCAGGTGAGATGGAGAATGTGGGTTCTGGATCTCAGGTAACCTAGCTGTGAAGCATCATGACTGCTCTCCAGGTCTGAACCTTTGATGGTAGACTCCCATCACCTCCTGGAGCACAGAACTAGCTGGACCTTGCTAAGCAGGGGAAGGAAGGAAGGAAGGAAGTGCTCCCCCACCACCTCCACTGCCATATGCTTAATTCCTATCTAATGACCGTACAGCAAATAAAGGTCTTGCCTGGCTGTAAAAAGGACAAAGATCCAAAATGCTCAGGGGTTTCCAGCTAAAGTATATTCTTCACCTGGCCTTGGCAGTTGGTATCTTTAGATTTTATAGCAAATAAAATGGATCTGGAGATAAAACTCATAAATAAGAAAAACCTACCTATACTTATAACTTTATTTTTATTTTTTTTGGCTGCACCATGTGGCATGCGGAGAAGGCAATGGCACCCCACTCCAGTACTCTTGCCTGGAAAATCCCATGGACAGCAGAGCCTGGTGGGCCGCAGTCCATGGGGTCGCTAAGAGTTGGACACGACTGAGCGACTTCACTTTCACTTTTCACTTTCATGCCTCGGAGGAGATGGCAGCCCACTCCAGTATTCTTGCTTGGAGAATCCCAGGGACAGGGGAGCCTGATGGGCTGACGTCTATGGGGTCGCACAGAGTCAGACACGACTGAAGCGACTTAGCAGCATGTGGCATGTGGGATCTTGATTCCCAGACCAGGAATTGAGCCCGCACTTCCTGTGTTGGAAGCAGAATCTTAGCCCCTGGACCACTCCAGGTAAGTCCATCCATAACTTTATAAAAGTAATATGATACCACAACCACGTGTGCGTGCTAAATCATTTCAGTTGTGTCTAACTCTTTGTGACCCTATGGACTTAGCCCACTAGGCTCCTCTGGCCATGGGACTCTCCAGGTAAAAATACTAGAGTGGGTTGCCATTTCCTTCTCCAGGGGATCTTCCCAACCCAAGGGATTGAACCCACGTCTCTTATGTCTCCTGCATTGACGGGTGGGTTCTTTACCTTTAGCACCATCTGGGAAGCTCACCACAACTATAATGGAGAAATCCTATAGCACCCCCTGGGAAGCCCACCAAAACTATAATGGGGAAATAAAAGAAACGTAACAATGATAAAATTTATTTCAACATTTAAATGGTAGGGAACCACTTCACTAAAAGACAGTGAATTGATCAGATGGGTATATGTATACCTAATAAATGAGTCAGGCTTTAATAGGATAAAACAGATAAGATATCATCCAAAATACAGGATATAAGGGAGAATAAAAGAGCAATAGTAGCTGGGGAAGTCATTGCAGGAGGAACTAGTATGAGGATACATATTAGCAGAACAGAGTCATTTATCTGTGATAAGAGAAAGTGGGAAGTAACCTTAGTTGAAGTAGGGATAACATGCCAAGATAAGCTACATACTAACATAGTGCAGAAAAAGAGGAAGTGTGACATCATCTCCCTAACAGACTCAGACTTACTTAATGGACTCAGACTTACTTATAAATATAGTATCAGTTGTTGATTTTGTTATGAGATTAACTGAGGAGGAACTGGGTTTTATGGAAAACTTCCTATTTTCAAATCCTGCCACATGTTGAGTTTTTTTAAATTCCATCTCTAGTGCATGAGACGGAGAAGGCAATGGCACCCCACTCCAGTACTCTTGCCTGGAAAATCCCATGGATGGAGGAGCCTGGAGGGCTGCAGTCCATGGGATAGCTGAGGGTCAGACACGACTGAGCAACTTCACTTTCACTTTTCACTTTCATGCATTGGAGAAGGAAATGGTAACCCACTCCAGTGTTCTTGCCTGGAGAATCCCAGAGACGGGGGAGCCTGGTGGGCTGCCATCTGTGGGGTCACACAGAGTCGGACACGGCTGAAGTGACTTAGCAGCAGCAGCAGTGCATGAGAATAACTTTGGAGACCATATACTTCAGTAGGTGATGAAGGGTAAAAGATAGACTGGAAGAAGAACCATCATTCAGGAGTAGACATTGAAGGTTATTAGTAGAGTAAGATGGAGAAGAACCCAGGCAATCCTAAATGTTTAATTGCAATACTAGGTTTCTTATCACTTCTAAAAAATTATAAATAAGTGATAGCAAAATTGTGGATATTAAGAAAAAGTTTTACTAAGAAAATTCATGATGTTTATATATAAACACATGTTAACATATAGCCATATTTTAATACGGAGTAGGAAATGGCAACCCACTCCAGTAATCTTGCCTGGAAAATCCCATGGATAGAGGAGCCTGGTGGACTACCGTCCATGGGGACATGACTGAGCATATTTTAATAACATTTGGATATAAATCTGTTTAAGAATCTGCTGAAGGGAGTCTCAAATGTCTTTAGTTACATTTTTACATGAGATATTTATAAATACAGATTAACACAGGTGTGTACAGTACCAAATCAGCAAGTGGACTGATTCTCCACAGTGATGAACAACTTTTGATATATTTCTGAACAAAACAAATTACTGATCTCCATAGTATTTATACTCATGAAAAAAATAAGTTTCTGTTAAGATAAATCTAAACTGACTTCAAGTTACATGTAAAAATAGAGGTAGGTTCTGTGCATGGTTATTTGCTCAGTCATGTCTGACTTTTGCGACTCCATGGACCAGGCTCCTCTGTCCATGGATTTTTCAGGCAAAAATACTGGAGTGGGTAGTCATTTCTACCTCCCAGGTTGGGAGATTCTGGGATCTCCCAACCTATGAACTGAACCCATGTCTCCTGTGTCTCCTGCATTGTAGGCAGATTCTTTACCCACTGAGCCACCTAGGAATCCCCAGGCTCATATAATGATAAAGAGGTTTTGCCACTGTGTAGATAATTGCTGGAACATTTAATAGTCATGCCAGACTTGGAAAAATTCTTCCTTATGTGAAACTATCAAATTGCAGGCCACTTACCCTCAAGATGCTTCAGTAGGAAAATGCCATAATATGCTGATTTTGTTGTAATAAATCCACAGATCTGTAGGGTCTACAGCGCGAATGTTCCCCTCCCCCACCCTCAGTACTCGGTGGGCTCAAACCTTTGAGCAGCCCTGGATTTTTCAGTCCGTATGAATCAGGACATGGCTCCTCCTGGTCATTGCTGATTGTAATCATTCTGACACTGAATTAACTCAGCAAACGCCTATTAATCTCCTACTAGGTGTAAGGCTCTATGCTCAGCCCTGAGAGGGAAACATAAAAGGGATTATTAAGATAGGGCCTCTTGAGGAACTCATAATTTAAGTTTGTGAAAAGAAAGTGTGCTGCGTATTTTCCTGGCTGCTGCTTTTGGATTAGTAACTTGAGGTGGATAACTTGCTGAAGTTTATTGCAGATGGTTTTCCAGTAGGAATTCAACTGGTCTCCTACCATTATCTTAGTAATTGTGTGAGATATGAGGACTGGGAGAAAGAATCAATACCTTAGACATTTAAAAAATTGGGGCATACATGACTTTCTTCTACATAAATATAATTGCTTTGGAATCTGCATCTTGCTGGAAACTGTAAACTCTTGCTTTGTAGGAGATTCAGTTTTATCTTGAGGCCAGTTGGAAGAGTCACTTTTTAGAGTCTGCTGAGCATTTTTTTTCTAGTGATTTCTGGTGAGCTGCTTTTATTTTTCAGCTGACAATGCACATTGGATGTGACCTTCCCAGGGAAAAACTGCAAGCTAAAAAAATTATATGCCTTTAATTAGTTCTTTGACATAAATACAAAAATCATATTTTCCTTTCAGAGCACTTCAATTCTGTTCTCATGATTAAAGTGCACTAATAAAGTCAAAGAACCACTCAGCAAGTTGAGTTCAAGGACTAGAACAATACTGACTTGTTCACATTCCAGACTCTAAATGATGTCATTTAAGTTGGTGGAAAAAATAACATAACTTCAAGAAAAATGTATTGAATCAGGCAATACAAATTTGACAAAAGATACAAGAGATGTATTTCAAATAACTTGCATATCATTATCATTTGCCCAAGATCATCACAAAGAGAAATTGAAATTTTATGTAAATGTGCTACCATAGCATTACATACCATGAAATGAAGGCAAGGTTTTCTGAAGCATATTCTTCGCAAGTCTTGTTTTTGACAACTTGCATTACTAGCAGAATAGCTTCTCTCTTCCCAGATAAAGGCTCTTTAAGGAACTCTGGAGGAAAAGAAAATTTCACAAGTTACCACAACTTAGAATTAAAAGTGCTTCCCAGGGGGCTCAGTGGTAAAGAATCTGCCACCAATGCAGGAGATGCAGGTTAAATCCCTGGGCTAGGAAGGTCCCCTGGAGAAGAAAATGGCAATCCACTCCAGTTTTCTTGCCTGGGAAATCCCATGGCCAGAGGAGTCTGGCAGGCTACAGTCCATGGGGTCGCAAAGAGTTGGCCATAATAGTTGCACCCTTATTAGCAACTAAACAACAAAAAAGCAGAATAAAAATGAAGTTTTAAGCTTATCAGTGATATGATTCATATTTTAAAGTTTGTTTTGTATTGACAGAATGCCTTCTTTACTTGTTGTTGCTGGTGGTTTCAAATTTCCAAGTTGATAAACATAGTAATTTTTCCTTCAGAAGAAATAATGGTATTTGGTTATTAATAAAGTTATGTTCCCATGTGTAACAAAGTAAGCCTATTTTTATGTACTAGGGGTGGGCATTGGAGGATGAACATCTGTTGTTTTTCCCTGGCATCCCTGTGCTCTCTCTCCTGGGATAGCACCCCCTTTCTTGGAGGAACTGGCCCTCCACCACTCCATGAGGTTTTGGTCCCACAGCCAACAGTGGTCCTCTTCCTTGGCCATGGTGATTGGCCTAGGGAACATCCTATGACTAGGCTATGCCAGTCAGAGGCTTCCCTGGGAATGGTGTTGCTCTCCTTTCCTCTGAGGTTATTAGGCTAGTTCAATATACACTGAAGATGCTGGCAGCCATGGCCTCCACCCATGATTTTCTCCACTCTGTGGAAGAAACCTGATCACTGTAGGAGAACTGGAGATGGCGTGAGAGACAGAGAGAACCATAGACAGGTTGCTGTGGTTAAGTATCTTTTGATGATCCAAGTTCCCATCCTGTTTAACAATACCCTGTGCACCCTTATTGCCAGCATATAGCAATCATTATCTCAGTCTTGTTCCCAACTGTAAACAATATTAGTAATAGGAGTAACAGTGAATACTTACTGAGCTTGTTTGTTTCAGCTGTGCTAAACCCTGTAGTCCCAGTGTCTTATTTTATTCTTAAAACCACTCCAGAATTATTGTAGCCTAGCAGAAACACTGCTTCTACTTTAAAGTTGAGAAAACAGACACAGAGAACTTAAGAAATGTGTCCAAGACTACATTTTCTAGAGACAGAGCTGACATTCTAAGTTAGGAAGCTGCACCCCACAGCCTCAGTGAGGTTTCCAAGATTCCAATATGTGAGATGCAGACACAGGAATTCATGCCTCCTCCTTGAAGCCCTCCTGCATTACAGAGGTGATATTAAATTCCCTATTATCTCAGCTTTATTTGCCCTTATAGCCACTTCTCCAAGTGGTTAACCTAAGAGGCAACACAGAGTGTAGTTAAGAATCTGGGTTCAAATTCTAGCTTGACCTCTTCTAGTGACCTCAGCTTTAGTTTCCTCATTTGTAAAATGGGGATAAAAATATAGTACCTCACTCTTAACGTTGTTGCGTGCATTAACGTAGTAATATATGGAAGGCATTTAGAGAAGGCTCTGTCTCTTAGTATGTAAGTGTTAGTTGTTATCATCCTAATGTTCTCCAAATGTTTTTTATGTCCATGTTGCCTCTCTAGGTAGAGTTTAAGGTCTGTGAACCCTGAGTCCCTTGTCCCTCTAGCATCCTCTGAAGAGGCTGATGATACATCACACAGTGTGTGAGGAGGAACACCGAGTAGGCACTTATGGATTAAATCCCTGTGGGTGAAGCCTGCTATTTTTTGACTCAGTGTCCTGTCTCATAAGCATTATTAAGTATGCATAAGGAAAAAAATAAAAAGGGCTTCCCTAATAGCTCAGTTGGTAAAGAATCCACCTGCAATGTAGGAGACCCCAGTTAGATTCTTGGGTAGGGAAGATCCCCTGGAGAAGGGATAGGCTACCCACTCCAGTATGCTTGGGCTTCCCTTGTGGCTCAGCTGGTAAAGAATCCACCTGAAATGTGGGAGACTTGAGTTTGATCCCTGGGCTGGGAAAATCCCCTGGAGAACGGAAAGAATACTCCAGTATTCTGGCCTGGTGAATGCCATGGACTATATAGTCCATGGGGTCAAAAAGAACTGGACACAACGGAATGACTTTCACTTTCAAGGCAAAAATGCTCATTTGGAATTTTGCTTTTAATGCCCTATATTCACATTATCTGTGACAGTGGAAACCTACATTAAATGTTGTTGTGTTAGTCGCTCAGTTGTGTCCAACTCTTTGTGACTCCATGGACTGCAGCTTACCACGCTCCTCTGTCCATGGGATTTCCCAGGCAAGAATACTGGAGTGGGAAACCATTTCATTCTCCAGGGGATCTTCCTGACCCAGGAATCAAACCCAGGTGTCATGCATTGCAGGCAGATTCTTTACCGTTTGAGCTACCAGGGAAGCCTTATGTTTCTGCCCTATAAAATCAGAAGACACGAAAATCAGACACACTTTCTGGGAAGTTCCCCAGTCCTGGCTCAGCATTTGAAAGCCTGACCTTCTTCCCAGCAACCATCCAACAGGTGGTGGCTTGGGGAGGACCAGGGAAGGGAGGGAACTGGAGAGGAAATATGAGCTCTGAGAAAAGTTCCCCAGTCCTGGCTCAGCATTTGAAAGCCTGACCTTCTTCCCAGCAACCATCCAACAGGTGGTGGCTTGGGGAGGACCAGGGAAGGGAGGGAACTGGAGAGGAAATACGAGCTCTGAGAAAACAGTTGTCTCTTTCAAAATATCACCAGCAGAATGAGGCACGTCACATCCAGCTGACATTTTCATTTTATTGAAGAGATGCAAACAAAGGGTTGTGTAAGGGCTTCAGCATTTATTGAATCAGAGTTAATAGCCCTTGGGGCTTTACTTAGCAAAATCACAAAGATCACCAGGCTTACGTTACTAGAGTCATCTTGGAGATGAACAACTTCATTGTTTGTCAGCTGGTGACATCCATTAGTAGGTAATTTATCTCTGCAAATTATGTGCATGAGCTTAAAGTGCCAATTTCAAATGAAAGAAAGAACAAAGCATTGGAGGTGGATTCAGAACCTGGATCTTCTACCTGTACCTATGTGACAATCCAGAGTCTTCTATGTAAAACAGATATAACGGGTGGATTGTGGTGAGAAGTTGAGATAATATATGGCAAGTACCTAAACCATGCCTTGAAAACATTTGGTGCTCAAAATATAACTTTCATGAAAGAGATGATGTCAAAAGGCAATGGATAAAATGGCTGGGTTGAATGTTACCAGATTTTCATTCAATAGTTACTTCCTAATCAAACAGATTTGGACCAGGCTATATCCAACTGAAAGATTCAGATGCATGTGTGCATGCTAGCTAAGTTGCTTCAGTCTTGTCGGACTCTGTGCCACTCTCTGGACTATAGCCTGCCAGACTCCTCTGTCCATGAGATTCTCTAGG
>SJYW01034857.1:1756658-1825415 GCA_006410735.1 Raphicerus campestris | reverse complement strand
GTTCTTCAGTTCTTCCTTTTCTAGTTGCATTAGGTGTAGAGTTAGGTTATTTATTTGACTTTTTTCTAGTTTCTTGAGGTATGCCTGTATTGCTATGAACTTTCCCCTTAGCACTGCTTTTACAGTGTCCCACAGGTTTTGGGTTGTTATGTTTTCCTTTTCATTCATTTCTATGCATATTTTGATTTCATTTTAAATTTCTTCTGTGGTTATTCAGCAGCGTGTTGTTCAGCCTTCGTATGTTGGAATATTTAATAGTTTTTCTCCTGTAATTGAGATCTAATCTTACTGCATTGTGGTCAGAAAAGATGCTTGGAATGATTTCAATTTTTTTTTTTTCCTTCAAATTTACCTAGGCTAGATTTATGGCCCAAGATGTGATCTATCCTGGAGAAGATTCTGTGTGCACTTGAGAAAAAGGTGAATTTCATTGTTTTGGGGAGAAATGTCCTATAGATATCAGTTAGGTCTAACTGGTCTATTGTATCATTTAAAGTTTGTGTTTCCTTGTTAATTTTCTGTTTAGTTGATCTATCCATAGGTGTGAGTGGGGTATAAATGTCTTCCACTATTATTGTGTTATTGTTAATTTCCCCTTTCATCATTGTTAGCATTTGTCTTACATATTGCAGTGCTCCTATGTTGGGTGTATATATATTTATAATTGTTATATCTTTGTTATAAAAACAAAGTCACAAAAATTATAAAAAATATATATATGAAGTTTGCTTTATAAAATAGGGTCTTTTTTTGCAAAGTAGTAGTAGGTTATAAAAATGAAAATTAAAGGAGTAATAGAGGACTTTAAAATAATTTTTATAATTTAAAGAATGATAATAGTAAAAAAATATATAGGACTTTCTCTGGTTGTGAACAGTGTGGGGTGGGTTCAGTTCATTTTCAGATAGTTCGTTGATCTGGCTTATAGTTCTCAAGGTCTATAGGCCCCTTCCTATGTAGTCAGTGCTAACTACAGGGTTTTAATCTACTGCACCTGTCACTTCCAAGGTGATTCCCTCTGTTTTAGCTGCTTCTGTTTGCTGGTCTCTTCAGGGTCTAATTTCCGCCCTGACACAAGGCGGCAGTGGTGGACACTTTTTAAGGCTCACTTGTTCAGTCGTGCTGCGGGGAGGGAGGGATGCTGCAAATAAATACGTGTGCTCACAATGTCTTGGCCACACTGGGTCTCCCCCTCCCCCCAGGCTCATGGCGTGTGTGCTTTCCCCGTCTACACTGCTTAGGCTCTAGGTTGCTCTGCCAAAAACTGTCTGAGGCTGGCCCTGGGCTGTATACATTTCCCAGGTCTAAGCCGCTCAGGTTCAGTTACTCGGGTAGTCCTCAGAGGTGCAGACTCGGTTGGGCCTGAGTTTTGTGCTCTTCCCAGGTCTGAGCAGCTCAGGTGAATCGCTTCCCCCGTCCCTGCTGCTCAGTTTTCTGGGTGTACAACTGGCACACCTTCTCAGGTGTGCCATGTGTTTCATCTGGGGAGCTGATCTCTGGCTGCGACCCTCTCGGTGGGTGTCAACCATCCAGAATCCCAAGAAGTTTTGGTTAGCAACAAAGCCTGCTTGCAGTTTGGTAGATGATGCCTCTCTGGGACCATGATTCCCCCCTTCAGGCTCTGGCTGCCCTCACCTGTCTCCGGTGGGGGATGGGCTGGTCCTCAGCCAGCTAGCTTTGCTCAGTCCTTTGTTCTGTGAGTGAGCCTGGTGGTGTCTTAGGTTAGGGCTCTTCGTGGGATAGCTATCCCACAATCTGGTTTGCTGTCTCAAGTTAGTTCCCTCAGATTGTCCTTGGGGCATTCAGGCCCGGTCCTTACTCTAAGCAATGCAGCCCACACCTCCCTGCCCAGCCCCCACTTGCTAGTGGTGGATGCGGGTGTCTGTATGCTTCTCCTCTGGGAGTTACATTTGGGCAGGTAATCTGTGGGTTTCAATTATTTATTTATTTATTTTTCCCCTGTTGTGTTGCCCTCTGAGGCTCCAAGGCTCACCACAGACTCGCCAGTGAGAGTGTTTCCTGGTGTTTGGAAACTTTTATCTTTTTTTAAGACTCCCTTCTGGGGATGGGTCTCTGTCCCTACCTCTTTTGCCTCTCTTTTTATCTTTCATATTTTTTCCTACCTCCTTTTGAAAACAATGGGCTGCTTTTCTGGGTGCCTGATGTCCTCTGTCAGCATTCAGAAGTTGTTTTGTGGAGTTTACTCAGTGTTCAAATGTTCTTTTGATGAATTTGTGGGGGAGAAAGTTGTTTCCCTCTCCTATTCCTCTGCCATCTTAGGACTTCCCCCCTTTTATGTCTGTTATAGTGTTTGTTTTATGTATTGAGATGCTCCTATGTTTGGTGCATATATATTTACAATTGTTATGTCTTCCTCTTTGATTAGTCTCTTGATCATTATGTAGTGTCCTTTCTTATCTCTTGTAATCTTTATTTTAAGGTCTATTTTATCTGATATGAGTAGAAAGCTACTCCAGCTCTCTTTTGCATGGGATTTATTTTTCCGTCCTCTCATTTTCAGTCTATATGTGTCTTGAGGTCTGAAATGGGTTTCTTGTGGACAGCACATACATGGGTCTTGTTTTTGTATCCAAGACAAAAACAGACTGGTCTGTGTCTTTTGGTTGAAGCATTTAATTCATTTACATTTAAAGTAATTATTGATATATATATTTCTATTGCCATTTTCTTAAATGTTTGGGGTTGATTTTGTAGATCTTTTTTCTTTTATTTTATTTCTTGACTATATAAGTCCCTTTAACATTTGTTGTAAAGCTGGTTTGGTGGTACTGAATTCTCTTAACTTTTCCTTGTCTGAAAAGCTTTTTATTTCTCCTTCAATTTTGAATGAGATCCTTGCTGGGTACTGTAATCTTGGTTGTAGATTTTTCCCTTTCAGCACTTTAAATATATCTTGCCATTTCCTTCTGGCCTGCAGAGTTTCTGCTGAAAGATCAGCTGTTAAGTTTGTGGGGTTTCCCTTGTATGTTACTTGTTGCTTTTCCCTTGCTGCTTTTAATATTCTTTCTTTGTGTTTAGTTTTTTTTAGTTTGATTAGTATGTGTCTTGGCCTTTTTCTCCTTGAGTTTATCCTATATGGGACTCTTTGTGCCTCTTGGACTTGATTGACTATTTCCTTTTCCATGTTGGGGAAATTTTAAACTATAATCTGTTCAAATACCCTCTCTTTTATTCTTCCTCTTCTGAGACCCCTATAATTCAAACACTGATGTATTTGATATTGTCCCAGAGGTCTCTGAGACTATCCTCAGTTCTTTTTACTTTATTCTGCTCTTCAAAAGTTATTTCCACCATTTTATATTCCAGTTCACTGATTCATTGCTCTGCTTCAGATATTCTGCTATTGATTCCTTCTAGAGTATTTTTAATTTCAGTAATTGTGTTGCTTGTCTCTGTATGTTTATTCTTTAATTCTTGTAGGCTTTTGTTAATTGATTCTTGCATTTTCTCCATTTAAATTTCAAGGTTTTTGATCATCTTTACTATCATTATTCTGAATTCTTTTTCAGGGAGTTTGCTTATTTCCTCTTCATTTATTTAGACTTCTGTGTTTCTAGTTTGTCTCTTTATTTATATAGTATTTCTCTGCCTTTTCATTATTTTTTTTTAACTTATTGTGTTTGAGGTCTCCATTTTCCAGGCTTCAAGGTTGAATTCTTTCTTCCTTTTGGTTTCTGCCTGCCTAAGGTTGGTCCAGTGGTTTGTGTAAACTTCGTATAGGGTGAGATTTGTGCTGAGTTTTTGTTTGTTTGTTTGCTTTGTTTTTCCTCTGATGGATAAGACTGAGTGAGCTGGTAATCCTGTCTGCTGATGACTGGGTTTGTATTTTTGTTTTATTTATTGTTTTGATGAGGCATCCTGCACAGGGTGCTACTGGTGGTTGCATGATGCCAGGTCTTGTATTCGAGTGGTTTCCTTTATGTGAGTTCTCACTATCTGATACTCCCTAGGGTTAGTTCTCTGGTACTCTAGGGTGTTGGAGTCAGTGCTCCCACTCCAAAGTGCTCAGGGCTTGATCTCTCTCCAAGGACCAGCCNATCAGTTCAGTTCAGTTCAGTCACTCAGTCGTGTCCGACTCTTTGCGACCCTATGAATCGCAGCATGCCAGGCCTCCCTGTTCATCACCAACTCCTGGAGTTCACTCAGACTCGCGTCCATTGAGTCAGTGATGCCATCCAACCATCTCATCCTCTGTCATCCCCTTCTCCTCCTGCCCCCAATCCTAGGTCCAATCTATCAAGACAAATTTCATCCAAAATGAAAGAGCCTTTACTTAAGTTCCAAAAACTCNGTTCAGTTCAGTCGCTCAGTCGTGTCCGACTCTTTGTGACCCTATGAATCGCAGCACGCCAGGCCTCCCTGTTCATCACCAACTCCTGGAGTTCACTCAGACTTGCGTCCATCGAGTCGGTGATGCCATCCAACCATCTCATCCTCTGTCATCCCCTTCTCTTCCTGCCCCCAATCCTAGGTCCAACCTATCAAGACAAATTTCATCCAAAATGAAAGAGCCTTTACTTAAGTTCCAAAAGCTAGTGCAGAAGAACACAAAGGAGATCCCTGACTCAGTGGATACTCAGTATTGCCTGCCATGTGGACTGGCCTCCTTGGATTGCAACAGATGACTAGAAGATCTGTCCTTGGGAGTGGTCACCAGAACTGTGATTGTCTTTTGATGGTGATCATTTGTTAAAATGTTCTTTAATAATACAAAAACTTAACAGCCTACCAGTGTAGTTAGTATTATGGCAGATAAAGGGAGAAGGGGTTCTAAATTGTGAGTCAAGATATGTCACTACCTGACAGTATGATTCTGCAAAATCCTTTCACTATTTGATCTCACTTTTTTCATCTATAAAACGAGGACGCTGAGCAACATTTTTCTAAGTTAATCTAAATTCTATTATCTTCACAGACGTACCTTCTTCTTTATTTAAATTGACATTTGAAAGTGTTTTGCTACTATGTACAAAATAGATAACCAATGAGGACCTACTGTATAGTATGGAACTCTACTTTGTAATGACCTATACGGGAGGAAAAGAATCTTAAAAAAAGTAGATATATGTATATTTATAACTGATACACTTTGCTGCACAGCAGAAAGTAACACAACATTGTAAATCAGCTATACTCCAATACAAATTAAAACAAAAAAGTCAAATGTTTTGAATTGTTAAGGATGGTAAACACTTGTCACATTTCAGGGCCTTGATCCAATAAAGAACTCTCAAGCCTCAATCCCAAGTTTAGAGAAATGAGTTATATGACATAAAAAGTAGTACATCTGTCTTTATTCAAAATCAGTCATTTTTTCTTAAGTGAAAACCTTTGATTTGTCCTTTTTTTCAGAAAAGCTCATACTTAGAACCTACTGCTGAATACATAGTTAATCATGCAATAAAATATCTTTAAAAGATGGAGAAATAATGTTGTTCATGGGCGACATGATAGTATGAGTGAATAAATCTTGACTGCTAACATAGGATGAGCTGCTCTCTGCTAATTTTTGCAAGGCAAAGTGATATCAATGTTTTAGTTAATTTACATGCCAGGACTTCAGCAAGCTAAAGTTCTCCACAGGTGGGACATGGTCACCAAAGATGCTCCCAGGGGCTTTTGGGGATTTAAGAAGCAGTGTTTCCAGAACACTTATCTTATCTTGGATTTACTTATCTTGGATTACTTATCTTGGTTTACTTATCTTGGATTCAAAACTTAGTTCCTTTTTAAGGCTGCCCTTCTCCCTTTTCTGTTTAAACCCAAATCCAATCCACCTCTTGGGCACCCAAAGTCTAGTAGAGGCCGTATGGTCATATGTTGTTGTTTAGTTGCTCAGTCACATCCGACTCTTTGTGACCCCGTGAAGTGGTCATATGTACTCAGCTCCAAATCAGTGTCTTTCCTTTTATCAGCCATATGAAATGCATCTTTTCTGAGCATCAGAATCTATTTTTTTTTAAATGGAGTATAATAGTTTTACAAGGTTGTGTTATATTCTGTTATACAACAATGTGAATCAGTTGTAAGTATACATATATCCTTTCCCTCTTGAGCCTCCCTCCCTCCCGGCCCTTCCTACCTCTTGAGGTTGTCACAGAGTACTGAGCTCCCTGTGCTATACAGCAGCGTCCCACTAGCTACTTATTTTGCACATGGTATTGTATACATGTCGGTGCTACTCTCTCACTTCATACCAGCCTCTCTCCTTCCTCCCACTGCCCCATGTCCACAAGTCATGTCCACAAGTCTGTTTTCTACATCTCCATATCTATTCCTGCCCTGCAAATAGGTTCATCAGTAGCATTTTTTCCTAGATTCCACATAATATGCATTAATAGACAATATTTGTCTCTTTCTGACTTACTTCACTCTGTATGACAGAGTCTAATTCATCTACATCACTACAAATGATCCAATTTCATTCCTTTTCTGGTTGACTAATATTCCATTGCATATATGGTACCACATTTTATCCATTCTTCTGTCAGTGGACCTCTAGGTTGATCCCATGTCCTGGCTGTTAAAAAGTCTTTTTATCACTTGGCAGTGGCACAAAGATATCTAACACTGATTGTGTCTCTAGTACAATGTCTGGAACAGCAGTGTTAAATAAAAGTCAGAGCCTTTCTCATTTCTCAATTCCCGCTTTTAAGAATCCTTGTCTAGAGCACTATTATTTGTAACATTTTGTTTGGCAATTTGTATTGTTCCTCAAATGATTCATATGAGTATAACTTACCTACTAAATCCCTTAGGTGTCGGGTTCCAGCTACAGGATAAGCAACTATTGAACATTCCAGAAACTTGGGGGGAAAGTCCAGAAATGTCATCCATTATGAAGAAACCAAAAATAGAACTACTATTTACTGAGTGGTTCTACATAACAGGCCCTGTGCAGAGGACATTGAATTCATTATCTCCTTTAATCTTTACACAAATCCTATGTGGTAGGTAACATTATTATGTCTCTTCTAACGAAGAAATGACATTTAGAAAAGCTAACTGACGTGACCAAGAGACATGGATAGTAAACATCAGCTGGATCTGGAATCCATGTCCCTCTGACTTTGAACATGAACTCCTCTTTTAAAAAATGAATTTACTGTCAATGACCACCACTTGGAGAGTTGCTGCAGTCTCCAGGCCCAGATTTGTATGTGGAGTGGCACCTTGGACTAATGGCTGTCAGAAACTGGCCTGCATTTGTGTTCTGGCTCTGATGGCACCAGATAGCTCATATTTCTGCTCCCCCAGCTTCAGGGTGATAAAGAAAAGAAAGAAGAGATTGTCAATCCCTTGACAAAGATGATTTCTATTAACCTACCTACCAGAAAAGTAACAGTGTCTCTAAGCTCCATCTATTCAGACTTTTCTCTAGTGATGCAGTTATTTCCTTTAACTGACTCTCACAAAATTTGATCCTGATCTATAATAGATCTCTTTGATCTGAATTGTTTTAAACGACTAAATTACTGGCTTTGGGAAAGAAGTTCAATGATTCATGAAGCTTGAAAGGAATTGTCATTGAATATTTTAAAAATTCTGATGTTCTAGGATTCTTTTAATGCACCCAGATATTTTATAGCTATGTTATACCAAGATAATAATGGTTACATTACTTTGAAATTCTGCCTTGAGACCTTTGCCTAATTATTAATGCTACATTTTAATTATTAAAGTAAAACTGTCATCAAAATTCTTGAGGGGACTGAGGTATATAGTTATAACAACACATAAGCAACAGAATAGAAACTTTGTAAAATGTAAAAAAAAATATAGAAACTTTGAATATGTGTTTCCTTCAAAAGATCTTTATATGTGCAAGCTTTGGTGAGGATGTAGGGCAAACAGAACTCTGACATGTTGGTGGAAAAGTTAAATGGTATAACCATTTTGTCACTTTCTTATATGATAATCCACTCTAGGTATTTACCTAAGAGAAATGAAAGTGTATGCTCACACAAAATCTTGTACATGAAAAGTCACAGTAGCTTTATTTGGAATAGTGAAAAACTAGAAACAATCTAAATCTCCATTAATAGGTGAGTGCTGGTTCTGGAAGTCTAGCTTCCTAAATTGGTTGGATTTGCTTTCTTAAAAAAATTTATTCTATTGAAATATAATTGATTTACAAGATTATGACAATTTCTGCTTTACAGTCAAGTGATATTATTTATATGTATATATACACTTATACGTACATGCATACATATATATATATATATATACACATACACACACATATATGTATATATATATTCATTTTCCATTATAGTTTTTCACAGGATATTGAATACAGTTGTTCCCTGTGCTGTACAGTAGGGCCTTGCTGTTTACCCATCTGGGGGTCAACTTTTCTCTAGCTGCTTCCCTGGTGACTCACACGGTAAAGAATCTGCCTGCAATGCAGGAGACCCGGGTTCGATCCCTGGGTTGGGAAGATCCCCTAGAGAAACAACTGGCAACTCACTCCAGTATTCTTGCCTGGGAAATCTCATGGACAGGATCCTGGCAGGCTACAGTTCATGGAGTTGCGAGGAATCGGACACTACTAAGTGACTAACACACGCACAAATAGTTGTAAATGTATACTGCAAGCAACAGGCAACCACTAAAGAAATTTTTAAAAGAAATATAATTGATATGAAGAGGGAGAAGAGAAAATGAAATCCTATAAAATTCTCAGTTAAAACAATGCAGAAAAAGAAGGAAAAGGGGTTAAAAAACAAATAACAAATACAAGGAATAGAAAATAGTTACAAAACAGGAGAATAAATAAAAGAGTTGTGGTTTATCCATTCAATAGCCCTTCATTGAGCAATATAAAGAAACACACTATTGATATGGAAAAAATATGGATATACCTCAAAATACTAATGTTACGTGAAAGAAGGCAATCCTCCCACTAACTCCAAATATATAATTTCTCTATTTACATAAAATTTTATAAACTAATCTGTAGTGAAGAAAACAGATGGTTCCTTGAGGACCAGAGAGGGGAGGTGAAGAGAGCAGGAGAAAGGGATTACAAAGGTGCATAAAGAAGCTATTAGGAATCAGGAATGTGTTCGTTATCTTGATTTTGGTGTTGGTCTCATGGGTGCATGTGTATGTCAAAATTCATGAAATTGTATACTTGAAACAAGTGCCATTTATTGTATGCCAATTGTACTTAAATTTTTTTTAATAGCTTACATGAGGAAAGATGATGAGATGTGAAAAAAGCAGTGAGCATGGAGGTCTGAGAGGTCTGTAATTAAATTCATGATTTACTTAGTGCAAGACCTCATGAAACTTTTAAAATTCTTCTCAGTAGAAATGTCCTTCTCTGTAAAATGGATATAGTCTGTATCGGTTAAGATTGTGTTCATATACATCTGAATACTTGACAATGGCTGAAACAGGTAAAGGATGTATTTGTCTCATAAACAGGAACTTTGAGTTTAGGCTGTCCAGAGCTAGCATGGAGGATTGGTGATGTTATTGGGGAGCCAAGATCAATTTGGGAAAGACTAGATATCTCTTCAAGAACATTAGAGATACCAGGGGAACATTTCATGAAAAGATAGACACAATAAAGGACAGAAATGGTATGGACCTAACAAAAGCAGAAGATATTAAGAAGAGGTGGCAAGAATACACAGGAGAACTACACAAAAAAGGTCAAGAAGCAACAGTTAGAGCCAGACGTAAAACAACAGACTGGTTCCAAATTGGGAAAGGAGTACATCAAGGCTATATATTGTCACCCTGCTTATTTAACTTCTATACAGAATATATCATGCTGGGCTGGATGAAGCCCATACAGAAATGCTGGGCTGGATGAAGCACAAGCTGGAATCAAGACTGATGGGAGAAATATCAATAACCTCAGATAGACAGATGACACCACCCTTATGGCAGAAAGTGAAGAACTAAANATATGCATTAATAGACAATATTTGTCTCTTTCTGACTTACTTCACTCTGTATGACAGAGTCTAATTCATCTACATCACTACAAATGATCCAATTTCATTCCTTTTCTGGTTGACTAATATTCCATTGCATATATGGTACCACATTTTATCCATTCTTCTGTCAGTGGACCTCTAGGTTGATCCCATGTCCTGGCTGTTAAAAAGTCTTTTTATCACTTGGCAGTGGCACAAAGATATCTAACACTGATTGTGTCTCTAGTACAATGTCTGGAACAGCAGTGTTAAATAAAAGTCAGAGCCTTTCTCATTTCTCAATTCCCGCTTTTAAGAATCCTTGTCTAGAGCACTATTATTTGTAACATTTTGTTTGGCAATTTGTATTGTTCCTCAAATGATTCATATGAGTATAACTTACCTACTAAATCCCTTAGGTGTCGGGTTCCAGCTACAGGATAAGCAACTATTGAACATTCCAGAAACTTGGGGGGAAAGTCCAGAAATGTCATCCATTATGAAGAAACCAAAAATAGAACTACTATTTACTGAGTGGTTCTACATAACAGGCCCTGTGCAGAGGACATTGAATTCATTATCTCCTTTAATCTTTACACAAATCCTATGTGGTAGGTAACATTATTATGTCTCTTCTAACGAAGAAATGACATTTAGAAAAGCTAACTGACGTGACCAAGAGACATGGATAGTAAACATCAGCTGGATCTGGAATCCATGTCCCTCTGACTTTGAACATGAACTCCTCTTTTAAAAAATGAATTTACTGTCAATGACCACCACTTGGAGAGTTGCTGCAGTCTCCAGGCCCAGATTTGTATGTGGAGTGGCACCTTGGACTAATGGCTGTCAGAAACTGGCCTGCATTTGTGTTCTGGCTCTGATGGCACCAGATAGCTCATATTTCTGCTCCCCCAGCTTCAGGGTGATAAAGAAAAGAAAGAAGAGATTGTCAATCCCTTGACAAAGATGATTTCTATTAACCTACCTACCAGAAAAGTAACAGTGTCTCTAAGCTCCATCTATTCAGACTTTTCTCTAGTGATGCAGTTATTTCCTTTAACTGACTCTCACAAAATTTGATCCTGATCTATAATAGATCTCTTTGATCTGAATTGTTTTAAACGACTAAATTACTGGCTTTGGGAAAGAAGTTCAATGATTCATGAAGCTTGAAAGGAATTGTCATTGAATATTTTAAAAATTCTGATGTTCTAGGATTCTTTTAATGCACCCAGATATTTTATAGCTATGTTATACCAAGATAATAATGGTTACATTACTTTGAAATTCTGCCTTGAGACCTTTGCCTAATTATTAATGCTACATTTTAATTATTAAAGTAAAACTGTCATCAAAATTCTTGAGGGGACTGAGGTACATAGTTATAACAACACATAAGCAACAGAATAGAAACTTTGTAAAATGTAAAAAAAAAATATATAGAAACTTTGAATATGTGTTTCCTTCAAAAGATCTTTATATGTGCAAGCTTTGGTGAGGATGTAGGGCAAACAGAACTCTGACATGTTGGTGGAAAAGTTAAATGGTATAACCATTTTGTCACTTTCTTATATGATAATCCACTCTAGGTATTTACCTAAGAGAAATGAAAGTGTATGCTCACACAAAATCTTGTACATGAAAAGTCACAGTAGCTTTATTTGGAATAGTGAAAAACTAGAAACAATCTAAATCTCCATTAATAGGTGAGTGCTGGTTCTGGAAGTCTAGCTTCCTAAATTGGTTGGATTTTCTTTCTTAAAAAAATTTATTCTATTGAAATATAATTGATTTACAAGATTATGACAATTTCTGCTTTACAGTAAAGTGATATTATTTANGAATATGTGTTTCCTTCAAAAGATCTTTATATGTGCAAGCTTTGGTGAGGATGTAGGGCAAACAGAACTCTGACATGTTGGTGGAAAAGTTAAATGGTATAACCATTTTGTCACTTTCTTATATGATAATCCACTCTAGGTATTTACCTAAGAGAAATGAAAGTGTATGCTCACACAAAATCTTGTACATGAAAAGTCACAGTAGCTTTATTTGGAATAGTGAAAAACTAGAAACAATCTAAATCTCCATTAATAGGTGAGTGCTGGTTCTGGAAGTCTAGCTTCCTAAATTGGTTGGATTTGCTTTCTTAAAAAAATTTATTCTATTGAAATATAATTGATTTACAAGATTATGACAATTTCTGCTTTACAGTCAAGTGATATTATTTATATGTATATATACACTTATACGTACATGCATACATATATATATATATATATATATATACACACACATATATGTATATATATATTCATTTTCCATTATAGTTTTTCACAGGATATTGAATACAGTTGTTCCCTGTGCTGTACAGTAGGGCCTTGCTGTTTACCCATCTGGGGGTCAACTTTTCTCTAGCTGCTTCCCTGGTGACTCACACGGTAAAGAATCTGCCTGCAATGCAGGAGACCCGGGTTCGATCCCTGGGTTGGGAAGATCCCCTAGAGAAACAACTGGCAACTCACTCCAGTATTCTTGCCTGGGAAATCTCATGGACAGGATCCTGGCAGGCTACAGTTCATGGAGTTGCGAGGAATCGGACACTACTAAGTGACTAACACACGCACAAATAGTTGTAAATGTATACTGCAAGCAACAGGCAACCACTAAAGAAATTTTTAAAAGAAATATAATTGATATGAAGAGGGAGAAGAGAAAATGAAATCCTATAAAATTCTCAGTTAAAACAATGCAGAAAAAGAAGGAAAAGGGGTTAAAAAACAAATAACAAATACAAGGAATAGAAAATAGTTACAAAACAGGAGAATAAATAAAAGAGTTGTGGTTTATCCATTCAATAGCCCTTCATTGAGCAATATAAAGAAACACGCTATTGATATGGAAAAAATATGGATATACCTCAAAATACTAATGTTACGTGAAAGAAGGCAATCCTCCCACTAACTCCAAATATATAATTTCTCTATTTACATAAAATTTTATAAACTAATCTGTAGTGAAGAAAACAGATGGTTCCTTGAGGACCAGAGAGGGGAGGTGAAGAGAGCAGGAGAAAGGGATTACAAAGGTGCATAAAGAAGCTATTAGGAATCAGGAATGTGTTCGTTATCTTGATTTTGGTGTTGGTCTCATGGGTGCATGTGTATGTCAAAATTCATGAAATTGTATACTTGAAACAAGTGCCATTTATTGTATGCCAATTGTACTTAAATTTTTTTTAATAGCTTACATGAGGAAAGATGATGAGATGTGCAAAAAGCAGTGAGCATGGAGGTCTGAGAGGTCTGTAATTAAATTCATGATTTACTTAGTGCAAGACCTTATGAAACTTTTAAAATTCTTCTCAGTAGAAATGTCCTTCTCTGTAAAATGGATATAGTCTGTATCGGTTAAGATTGTGTTCATATACATCTGAATACTTGACAATGGCTGAAACAGGTAAAGGATGTATTTGTCTCATAAACAGGAACTTTGAGTTTAGGCTGTCCAGAGCTAGCATGGAGGATTGGTGATGTTATTGGGGAGCCAAGATCAATTTGGGAAAGACTAGATATCTCTTCAAGAACATTAGAGATACCAGGGGAACATTTCATGAAAAGATAGACACAATAAAGGACAGAAATGGTATGGACCTAACAAAAGCAGAAGATATTAAGAAGAGGTGGCAAGAATACACAGAAGAACTACACAAAAAAGGTCAAGAAGCAACAGTTAGAACCAGACATAAAACCACAGACTGGTTCCAAATTGGGAAAGGAGTACATCAAGGCTATATATTGTCACCCTGCTTATTTAACTTCTATACAGAATATATCATGCTGGGCTGGATGAAGCCCATACAGAAATGCTGGGCTGGATGAAGCACAAGCTGGAATCAAGACTGATGGGAGAAATATCAATAACCTCAGATAGACAGATGACGCCACCCTTATGGCAGAAAGTGAAGAACTAAAGAGCCTCTTGATGAAAGTGAAAGAGGAGAGTGAAAAAGTTGGCTTAAAACTCAACATTCAAAAAACAAAGATCATGACATCTGGTCTCATCACTTCATGGTAAATAGATGGGGAAACAATGGAAACAGGGACAGACTTTATTTTTTTCAGCTCCAAAATCNAGCCTCTTGATGAAAGTGAAAGAGGAGAGTGAAAAAGTTGGCTTAAAACTCAACATTCAAAAAACAAAGATCATGACATCTGGTCTCATCACTTCATGGTAAATAGATGGGGAAACAATGGAAACAGGGACAGACTTTATTTTTTTCAGCTCCAAAATCACTGCAGATGGTAACTGCAGCCATGAAATTTAAAGACACTTACCCTTTGGAAGGAAAGTTATGACCAACCTAGACAGCATATTAAAAAGCAGAGACATTACTTTGCCAACAAAGGTCTGTCTANATAGAAACCAAATTTGCCCCTAGAAAGACTGATGTCCTCACAAAAATGAGCTCTAAATAAGATTCCTTAAATGCAAAAAATTCACATTAGATCGGTTGTAAAATAATTTATGCACAAGTATTTTTCCTTTCTTGGAAACACTGGTCCAAGAGCAAAATGAAGACAGATCTGTGTGAATAGCTTTTTTACTAATTGTATAATATGGGGTAATCGACAATTTGCCTCTCTTGTCTTCTTCTATGATACATGGATTTGTACAAAATGATTCTCATCTCTAACATTACATGGTTTTATGATTAATGATTCTATGTAAGTCATTTAAAATCTTTTTGATTAGGCTATTATATTATTTACTCAACTGTGACTTAACATTAATGGAGATTCTATTTGGGTGTTCCCAAATTGTTATTTCATGGAAAACTTAGGTCCCTGATTTGCCCTGATTTACCTTCTTAATAAAATTACACTTCTGTCCCCAGATTGTTACTTGTATATAATCTAGTGACAATCGTGGTTATAATGTTTTCTGGAATAGATTTTATGATTTGAGCCATCAATGCAATCTGTTAGTATTAAAAAAAATAAACATGGTGGTATTGTAAATACCCAGGTTGTTCTCAGTTTCCATTTATTAATATTTTCCTTTAAAAGTACTGCATATGTGAACTCAGTATTAGTCACTGTACCAAAATTCTAAGTGATTAAGAAGGTTTTATATATATTATATACCTGGGTCTCCTTCATTGCAGGTGAATTCTTTACTGTCTGAGCCACCAAAGAAGCCATATATATATATATATATTTTTTTTAATTTTCTTCTTAAATCATTGGTTTGAAGACCAAGGAAACAGTACTGTGAGTAGATAAAAGAACATGTTAAAGATATGAACTACCGTGATGTCATCAATCACTTATTCAATCACTTTGAGCTTCCAGATGTGACTGATTTTGACAGTCAATGAATTCACACTCTTCATATTTGTTCAATGAATGTCATTATAAATATGTATCATAATAACCCATCTTCAGTTTATGCCTGAGCTATTATTAAAACTGAAACTCTTTTCTAAATAGCATTTTTCATAAGCACCAATGGATAAAACTGTCAGCAGCTTAGTAAAAGCAGAAACCATTTCCAAACCCAGACTGATAATGTAGTCATATTTAACAGTACACTACTTGTTTAAATATTTTCAGCCCTCATTTAGGATACATTTTCCTCCTGTATGCATAAGAAAGGAAGTAATATGTCTGGCTGGCAATGAATTTCAGGGATGAAGGAAAATCATCCTTTAAAACATAGTAAACCTGTTATTGGGCTTCCTTGGTGGTTCAGTGGTAAAGAATCTGCCCATAATGCAGGAGATGTGGGTTTGGTCCCTGGGTAGGGAAGGTCCCTTGGAGAAAGAAGTGGCAATCCACTCCAATATTCTTGCCTGGAAAATTTCATGGACAGAGGAGCTTGGTGGGCTACAGTCCATGGGGTTCCAAGAGTCAGACAAAACTTAGTGACTTAAAAAAAAAAGTGAAGTTCGCACAGTCATGTCCAACTCCTTGTGACCCCATGGCCTACACTGTCCAAGAATCCGCCAGGCCAAAATACTAGAGTGGGTAACTATTTCCTTCTCTAGGGGATCCTCCCAACTCAGGGATCGAGCCCAGGTCTCCCACATTGCAGGTGGATTCTTTTATTAGCTGAGCCACCAGGGAAGCCCAAGTGACTAAACCACCACACAAAGCCTATTACTACCATCAGAAGCCAGAAGAGGAAGAATACCATTATAGGTACTCTTGACTCTGCCCTAACATACTAGCTCACCTGGTGCCAATAAGACTAGTACCCCTTTTTTCTATGACTCCGAGGTCCTTAGTTTCCACCTCAGTCAATCATAGATCCAGCTCATCTCAATGCCTGATGTCAGCAGCTTGAGATGATAAATCACTCATTTTAATGTATTTGCTTTTCTACTGGAGGGTGAGAAATGTGAGGAGACCTCAGCCTCAGAGTCAACAATTTCAGATATAAGTTGCAGTTTCACAACACTAGTAAGATAAGCTTTTCAGACATTGTAGTATTACTTATACAGCTTAATGAGGAAAATACTGATAACTTAGGTGCAAATTCTGCTTGTCTTTATTCTGTACCTCCATACTCTCATCTGTAAAATGGGGATATAGCCATACCAGTTTTTAAGGTTGTTTTAAGAATTAAATAAGTTGATATTTGTAAAACTATTACAGTTATTATTTAAGCTTAGAATATTAAAATGTTTCAATTCTTCCTATGTTTTTCCACGATGTAGCCAAGAGTACGAGATTGGAGTTCCTAACAGTTCACTGTTGACGTTTAACAAGTCAGCTTCTCTCTCTCCATCTCATTTTCTCGATCAAGGTCTAAAACAATGCTTCAAAAGTAATTCACATTCTAAGATGGTTTCAATGGATGTTGTGGAATGAACAAATTTCAAAATGAGAATATTGGAGCAAAGAGACCATCAGGAAACCCTCTAAATATAATACTTCTTGTGATTCATTATCTCTCAATAAGATCCTGGGTAACACAAAATGCCATTGGTTATCCACATTGGGAATCACCACTGCAAAACTCCATACTGTTTACTGAAAAAGAATGTTGACAGTATATACACAAAATATCTACATAGACAAGTGTGTGTGTGTTAGCCACAGTTGTGTCTGACTCTGCAGCTGTAGCCTGCAGGCTCTTTTGTCTGTGGAATTCCCCAGACAAGGATACTGGGGGGTGCCATTGCCTTCTTCCGGGGAATCTTCCTGATCCATTGCAGGCAGATTCTTTACAGTCTGAGCTACCAGGGAAGCCCCCTCATAGCCAAAGCTACGGTTTTTACAATAGTCATGTATGGATGTGAGAGTTGAATCATAAAGGCTGAGCACCAAAAAGTTGAGGCTTTTGAATTGCGGTGCTGGAGAAGACTCTTGAGAGTCCTCTGGACAGCAAGGAGATCAAACCAGTCAATCTCGAAGGAAATCAACCCTGAATATTCATTTAAAGCACCAATGCTGAAGCTGAAACTCTTAATACTTTGGCCACATGATGCAAAGAGCCAACTCAGTGGGAAAGACCCTGGTGTGAAAGATTGAGGACAGGAGGAGAAGGGGCTGACAGAGGATGAAGACGGTTGAATGGCATCATTGACTCAATGGACATGAGTTTGAGCAAACTCCGGGAGATAGTGAAGGACAGGGAAGCCTGGAGTTCTACAGGGCATGAGGTCGCAGACTGACACTATTTAGCGACTGAACAACACAAAATATAGCATCCTTTATCATGGTAATTAATCCAATATCATCTCTGCCAGTACTGGACCTGAGTAAACAAAGACCTGAGGAGAAGAATGAAATCACATTTATTTTGTACAAAGCGGCTGTCACTGTCCGAGAGGCCTCGCGGCAGAGCGCCTCCTCAGAGGAGCAGGAGGGGGCCCAGCAGCAGTTCGCCCTGGCCCAGCAAGCGGCCCCGGTTCTCGGCCTTGACGCGCACGGCCAGGCGGCGCACCTCGTCCTCCGAGAGCCCGTCCAAGCACAAGTCCTGCTCCAAGACGGCCCTGCGGCTCCGCCGGACTACGGCGCCCCGTGGCTTCAGGATGAAGCTGACTCTGCAGCCTACGGGGGCGCGGGGCTCGGCTGCTCCTCGAGCCGGGCCCTCGGCACGGAGCAGCCGGACACGGAGGCGCCCGCTGGCCCTACTGTACTCAGCGGCCAGGCGCAGGGCGCCACCGGCACGGCCCAGAGTTACGGTGCCCTCGGCCTCCAGGCGCTCGGGAAGCGGGTTGGGAGTTGGCAAGGAGGACGAGCCGGGGGCCTGCGCCGGGGATCCGGAGCCAGAGGGGCCCTCGTTCTCGTCCTCANGTGTGAAAGATTGAGGACAGGAGGAGAAGGGGCTGACAGAGGATGAAGACGGTTGAATGGCATCATTGACTCAATGGACATGAGTTTGAGCAAACTCCGGGAGATAGTGAAGGACAGGGAAGCCTGGAGTTCTACAGGGCATGAGGTCGCAGACTGACACTATTTAGCGACTGAACAACACAAAATATAGCATCCTTTATCATGGTAATTAATCCAATATCATCTCTGCCAGTACTGGACCTGAGTAAACAAAGACCTGAGGAGAAGAATGAAATCACATTTATTTTGTACAAAGCGGCTGTCACTGTCCGAGAGGCCTCGCGGCAGAGCGCCTCCTCAGAGGAGCAGGAGGGGGCCCAGCAGCAGTTCGCCCTGGCCCAGCAGGCGGCCCCGGTTCTCGGCCTTGACGCGCACGGCCAGGCGGCGCACCTCGTCCTCCGAGAGCCCGTCCAAGCACAAGTCCTGCTCCAAGACGGCCCTGCGGCTCCGCCGGACTACGGCGCCCCGTGGCTTCAGGATGAAGCTGACTCTGCAGCCTACGGGGGCGCGGGGCTCGGCTGCTCCTCGAGCCGGGCCCTCGGCACGGAGCAGCCGGACACGGAGGCGCCCGCTGGCCCTACTGTACTCAGCGGCCAGGCGCAGGGCGCCACCGGCACGGCCCAGAGTTACGGTGCCCTCGGCCTCCAGGCGCTCGGGAAGCGGGTTGGGAGTTGGCAAGGAGGACGAGCCGGGGGCCTGCGCCGGGGATCCGGAGCCAGAGGGGCCCTCGTTCTCGTCCTCATCGTCTCCGTCCCCGCTGGAAACAGAGCAGGCACGGGCCAGGTCTCGGTTCCTCTGGGGCCGCAGCACGCGACGCAGCATCTCCTCGGAAGCGCGCAGGAAGCGGCGGCAGCGGGGCCCGGGGCCGAGCGCGTCCAGGAGGGAGCCACTGCAGGCCTCGCGGGGCGCAATGGGCGCTCTCGTTCTGGGGGTGAGAGGGTCGTTTCCGCCGCCGCCCCCGTAGGTGTGGGCCCGGGGACGGGGCGCAGGCGGGAGCGCGGCGGCGCCCGGGCCTCCGAGGAAGAGCGACTCCCTGCGGCGGGTGTGCGGGCTCTCGAGCAGCGCGCAGAAGCCGTAAGCAGTGCGCGCCCGGGGCAGGTGCTGCAGCGAGAGTGCGGCCTGCGAGCGCGGGTCCCAGTCCGTGCGGCCAGCGCCATCATCAGTCCCTGCTTGTTCGCCCCAGGAGTCTCGGATTGCAGTCAGAGTCCGGCAGGGCACGAGTCGCGGGGGGATGCAGAACTCGGGGATGCGGTCCGGGGTGAGCACGTTTGGGCACCCGGCGGGCGTGAGGGCCGTGGCTCGGCGGGCTCCATCCTGGTAAAGCCGGTTTCTGCCCCGCAGGAGGCGCTCGGGTCCCAAGAGGAGCCGCTCCAGGCACCACATCAGGCAGCAGATGCCGGTTCCTGAGGAAGCTCTGCTGGAGCTGGTCATCCTGCAATGCACAAACACACAGGGATCTCAGAGTGAGCTCTGCAGGGCGCGGGAGCTCCGGTCTCCGGTCTCTTCTACCTACGGGGTGCCTCCTCCTGCCTCCCTTGGAACCAGGCAAACTGCCCCTCACGCTGCTATTGCAGATGTTTCAGTGTTTCTCTGATGTCTTCTCTATTCCTCAGCGGTGTACACTTTGGGTTTGTTGCCTTAATCTAGAGCTGACCTCACTGTTCTAAGGCAGAGCTTTTCAACATGTTTGCCTCGCGTTGTCCTTGGTGCCAAGAGGCACTATGCCTGTGCAGTGGTTTCCTGAACCCTTGGATTATTGCACTCTAATCCTCAGATTTAAAATAATTATTATCCTTTCTAGGATATTCGGCTTGCTCCCCGCTTTTAAGCTCAAAGAGCCTCAGACGAGTCCCTGGGAGAGTTAAGCAAGGCTATGGCCTCTCCTGATATACCTGGGGTCCAGCGTCATATAGGTCTCCGCACCGTTCTGCCTGGGGCACCAAACTGTAGAGGTGCACGGCCTCTGGGGAGATCAAAGTTCCTGCTGCGGGATTCACTAAAGTTTAAAGGCTGGCGGCCTGAACCTTTATACCTGAGGCCTGGGAAGCCCGCCAATGGGCGGGCCGGATTGGCACTGCTAGGTAACCTGACGTCAAGCCTTCCAACTTTCGCTCTGCCACGTGGCTGGATCCGCAGTGCAAATTCTAGACATTCAGTTCTAAATGGGGGTGTTCTGTTTACTTATGTGCAAAAGAGGGCTCAGTCTTTATTATATGGCAAAGTCATTGTGAGGATCAATCGGCATACTGAATTGAATCACAGAAGCTCTCTATACTCGCCATGAAGAGGATACAAAAGTCGAGTTTGTCTCATTCTTAGTTAATATCCTCCCCCAAATCCAGCCTTTAGTCTGCCCAGGTTTCAAAGTTCCCTCCCTGCCTTCTGGCTTTCTGTTCTGATTTTAAATCATTTTCCTTTGTTGACTACAAACCACTGTGTGTACAGGGAACCTTATAGGTTGCTGGAAATATTCTGCATCTTGATCTGGGTGGGGTTACTGGGTTGTATTCATATGTAAAAAGATAATCTAGCATGCATTTAAGATTAGATATAAGATTATGTGTTTTATACCTCACTTTAAAAAATAACAACCAACTTCTTAAACCTTGGGTGCTGATTTTTAAATTGGGAAATTATATTCCTGCACACATCTGGGCTGTTGGACCCATCCTTTGGAGGCAGCCTAACCACATCTGGCCTTTCTAAACTGTGCTCACCTGAGAGATCTTTTCCTTCCTTTGAAAACTGACCTAAGTTCACTTTCTAAGCAACCTTCTTCCGGCTAGCTTAGTATGAAAGAGATCTGAGGTGTTTTGTTTGGGTGTATGTTATTTCTGGGCTTCCTTGGTGGCTCAGTGGTAAAGAATCTGCTTGTGAAGCAGGAGATGCATGTACCATCCTTAGGTCAGGAAGGTCTCCTGGAGAAGGAAATGGCAACTCACTCCAGTATTCTTGCGTGGAAATCCCATGGACAGAGAAGTCTGATGAACTACATATAGTTCATGGGGGTCTCAAAAGAGACAACTAAGTCTAGTTGTCTAGACAACTAGTCTAAGACAACTAAGAAAACAATCAGACAGCTCACAAAAGAGACAAAGCAAAAGAGTCAGATTTAACAACTAAACAGCAACATGCTATTTATGCTTAAAATTGAGTTCAGTCTCTCAGTCATGTCTGACTCTTTGTGACCCCATGGACTGCAGCATGCCAGGCTTCCCTGTCCATCACNGACACAACTGAAGTGACTTGGTACTTGTGTGTTATGCCCATGGCCAGCATCAACTTTATAATAGACCCTGAGCAAATAAACCCATTTCTTTTAGGAAATGCCCCCGATGGAAGTCCATTCAGGTTTATCAGACCACAGCTATACCTGTATAAAGTTTTGCTGCCTTTTTTGTGTGTGTGATGAGCATAAAGAAAGCAGTAAGTTATGAGCTTTTACAACTATTGCTCAAATATTTTGTTTATAATGCTAATTCTCTCATTAAAATAGGTAAAACTGTGAGTTGGTGATTTCTCTTCTTTGAATAAATTTATCTTACACTTTTTGTAGTAAAACAAATGAGATTATTATTAGGTTATTAAGAAAACAGCTGATATTTGTGACATCTTTAACATTGACAAGCTTTTAAAGAATTTAAAAATTTATATAATAATTACTTGAAAACTGTTTGGTTTAGCAGATAAGGTTTATGAGTCACAGAGTTTGACCTTTTAGTTTTTTTCTTAAATTTTCATAAGTTGAGAAAGGGAAGAATTCCATCTGCAAACATTTCGCACAGCTGATCTACTTTTCTTTCCAAACAAGGGTAATTTGATACCCTTGACTAATCTATGGCAATGGTTTTCAACCAGGAATGACTTCGCTTCCAAGAGAATATTTGCATATCTGAGACACTTTTGATTGTCACGCTGTGGGGAGATGTGTGCTTTTGGTATTTCCTGGGTGAACCCCTAAAGACTGTTATGTTTTACAATGCTCAGGACAGCTCCCCACAGCAAAAAGTTGTTGTTTAGTCACTAAGTCATATCCGACACTTTGTGACCCCATGGACTGTAGTACTCAGCCCAAAATAGTGGTTGAGAAACCCTAGTATAAGGGGAATATTGAGACTGTATTTTACATTTATAGTAGACCTTCTGGTGCTGAATAGGTTGTAGTAGGAAATTAAAATGTACTTAGAGGAATTATATGCTTCATGAAATTTTTAACTTAAGAAAGAAACAGAAGAAAGAATTATTGGAAGGCCTAGAATCTGAAAGTTTATTGTGAATATTGCCTTAAATTGCAACACACACACACATAAAAGCTTTGTCATCTCCTTCTGTTTTTATTCTTATAAAGATTTTAAAAAAAATGCCCAACAGTTCCTCTGTATTTTTAAAAGTGATTTACATATAATGATTTTTGAAAAATTCTTGCTGTGGTAGAAAAATGAAAACTTACTAGCTTTGGGATATAGGAGAAACATTTTAATTCTTTAAGCCTTAGTTTCTTTATCTCCCTTTTAAAATGGGGAAATAAAACTATTTGTAAGGTAAATCATGTGAAAAGTTTTTGTAATTATAATTGTTAAATTGTTAATACTGATGGTGATGATACACAAACCTAGCGGAATGATGGAAACCAGCCTGCTTGTTTTATTTTATATGAATACCTTGAGAAATACTGAGAATTTGGTTCCAGACCACTGCAATAAAGTGAATATCAAAAAAAGCAAGTCACATGAACTTTCTGGTTTTCTAGGGTGGAGGAACCTGGTAGGCTGCAGTCCATTGGGTCATGACGAGTAGGACACGAGNGGTGCTGAATAGGTTGTAGTAGGAAATTAAAATGTACTTAGAGGAATTATATGCTTCATGAAATTTTTAACTTAAGAAAGAAACAGAAGAAAGAATTATTGGAAGGCCTAGAATCTGAAAGTTTATTGTGAATATTGCCTTAAATTGCAACACACACACACATAAAAGCTTTGTCATCTCCTTCTGTTTTTATTCTTATAAAGATTTTTAAAAAAATGCCCAACAGTTCCTCTGTATTTTTAAAAGTGATTTACATATAATGATTTTTGAAAAATTCTTGCTGTGGTAGAAAAATGAAAACTTACTAGCTTTGGGATATAGGAGAAACATTTTAATTCTTTAAGCCTTAGTTTCTTTATCTCCCTTTTAAAATGGGGAAATAAAACTATTTGTAAGGTAAATCATGTGAAAAGTTTTTGTAATTATAATTGTTAAATTGTTAATACTGATGGTGATGATACACAAACCTAGCGGAATGATGGAAACCAGCCTGCTTGTTTTATTTTATATGAATACCTTGAGAAATACTGAGAATTTGGTTCCAGACCACTGCAATAAAGTGAATATCAAAAAAAGCAAGTCACATGAACTTTCTGGTTTTCTAGGGTGGAGGAACCTGGTAGGCTGCAGTCCATTGGGTCATGAAGAGTAGGACACGAGTGAGCGACTTCCCTTTCACTTTTCACTTTCATGCATTGGAGAAGGAAATGGCAACCCACTTCAGTGTTCTTGCCTGGAGAATCCCAGGGACGGGGGAGCCTGGTGGGCTTCCGTCTATGGGGTCGCACAGAGTTGGACAGGACTGAAGCGACTTAGCAGCAGTGCTTATTAAAGTTAATGTCTGGAACATACATTAGTAGTATTTCAAGTGTACAAGAGCATTATGTCAAAAAATGTACATGCTTAATTTAAAATACTTTATTGCTATAAAATGCTACCCATTATCTGAGCCTTCAGTGAGACATGATCTTTTTTGTAGTAGGTATGTCAAAAATCACTGATCACTATAGCAAATATAATAATAATGAAAATTTTGATATATTGCAAGAATTACCAAAATGTGACACAGAGACATGAAGTGAGTAAATACTGTTGGAAAAATGGCACCAGTAGGCTTGCTTGACAGGGTTGCCACAAACCTTCAGTTTGTAAAAAATTTGTAAAAAACAGTATCTGTGAAGCTCAGTAAAGTGAAAGTGAAAGTGAAGTCACTCATTCGTGTCTGACTCTGCAACCGCATGGACTGTAGCCCACCAGGTTCCTCCATCCATGGGATTCTCCAGGCAAGAATACTGGAGTGAGTTGCCATTTCCTTCTCCAGGGAATCTTCCCAACCCAGGGATTGAACCCAAGTCTCCCGCGTTGCAGGCAGACGCTTTAATCTCTGAGCCACCAGGGAAGCGCAGTAAAATGAGCTATGCCTATATTTTCATAAGTATGACCTCTGAGGTTTTCACATCCTTCAGTGTAATAATTTTGTGTAGAGAACTAATACCACATTTCCAAAGATTGTTCTTAAAAGAAAAAAAACTATTTGCATTTGAGTTTACACTTACGGTACTTATACCACCTGCCAGGTATTTTGTAAGTCAGATTTTCAAAGGTTCAGAAAAGTGCCTGTTGAGCATGTTGCTGCTTATGTAGGTGGGAAGGTTTATCTAGGTTTTGTTCCCCATCAACTGGTACCAGGAGATAAGTTGTACAGCCTTTAGCTATTTGAGGCATGTCCAGAATTTAATTGTTTTAAGAGTAACATATTTGAAAAGGTATGTTGAAACACCAGATCTTTTGCAATTTGGTTTAAGCAAGTTTGTGGCAATGTAGAACCTTTTTCAGTTTGATTTTTCAAGGTGACTTGCCATGAAAAGTCATCAGAAAATCTCCATTCAGAATTCTGCTGCTCTTGCTTCCATTTGATAGGTAGAATATACATAGAGGCTGTGAAGAGTTGGATGCAGGAGGTGGCTGTGATGACCTGCTGGCCACCAGTAGGAGTAGGAGCCAGGTGGAGTGCCCTCAGAGTTTTAACTCTGCAAACCAGGCCAAGCCTGTGCTGATTACTCTATTGTCCTTCACTCCACCCTTGACACTTTCCCATCAGCTGCCAGATGTTCTTAGAGCTGAGCAGCATAAGGGAGGAGGAAACGTGGGATCTAATTACATGTCCAGTACTACCTGGTTCACTGGTTTTTAGCAAGTCATTGCCCAGTGACTACTAGCTTCTTATCTGTAAATGAGAAGGCTTTGAACTTTTGTGACTTGAACAAGGCCAGATCCATGTGTACTCATTCATTAAGTACTCCCACTTGCTCTGCATTCATGGAGAGAAATGATAGCCAAATCATGTTTACCTTTTTGTTCTTCATTCACTGCTGGTGAGCAGAGTCACAGTCATGAAGTATGACAGGAAGAATGAAGTTCCAGCCTCATGCTGATATTTGCAAATCCAAATCTATGTATTACATTGTCTTAACAGGTAGCTGAAGGGCAGCTTGAAAAAACAGCCCTCTTTGCTTCTTTCTAATCTTAATCCATAAAACATAGCAATATCTAAGTATTTTTAAACCTGTTGAATTTTTTTTTATTTCTCTCCTCCCAGCCAACACTTAGCCTAGTGAAAGCCACACTTCTTATTAGCTTGTCCTGTCACATGTAAACAAGAAAAAAGTTCAATATCATAACATACTTAGGTATTTAAATATCATTATTTAAAACAAGGCTTTAAAAATATTAAAAACAACTTTCCACAAATTTGAATAGTATGATAAATTAAAACTTCACCCTTTCCTACAAATAGAGCTGGAAATTGATTCTTGGGTAACCATTCTGCGAAAGGGCTCTGCCACACTACTTACTCTTATGAGAGCCCTGAAATGTATTTGAAAAGGAGAAAGTTCAGTGGTGACATGGCAGCTTTCCAGCTTTCTTCGCTGANTGCAAACCAGGCCAAGCCTGTGCTGATTACTCTATTGTCCTTCACTCCACCCTTGACACTTTCCCATCAGCTGCCAGATGTTCTTAGAGCTGAGCAGCATAAGGGAGGAGGAAACGTGGGATCTAATTACATGTCCAGTACTACCTGGTTCACTGGTTTTTAGCAAGTCATTGCCCAGTGACTACTAGCTTCTTATCTGTAAATGAGAAGGCTTTGAACTTTTGTGACTTGAACAAGGCCAGATCCATGTGTACTCATTCATTAAGTACTCCCACTTGCTCTGCATTCATGGAGAGAAATGATAGCCAAATCATGTTTACCTTTTTGTTCTTCATTCACTGCTGGTGAGCAGAGTCACAGTCATGAAGTATGACAGGAAGAATGAAGTTCCAGCCTCATGCTGATATTTGCAAATCCAAATCTATGTATTACATTGTCTTAACAGGTAGCTGAAGGGCAGCTTGAAAAAACAGCCCTCTTTGCTTCTTTCTAATCTTAATCCATAAAACATAGCAATATCTAAGTATTTTTAAACCTGTTGAATTTTTTTTAATTTCTCTCCTCCCAGCCAACACTTAGCCTAGTGAAAGCCACACTTCTTATTAGCTTGTCCTGTCACATGTAAACAAGAAAAAAGTTCAATATCATAACATACTTAGGTATTTAAATATCATTATTTAAAACAAGGCTTTAAAAATATTAAAAACAACTTTCCACAAATTTGAATAGTATGATAAATTAAAACTTCACCCTTTCCTACAAATAGAGCTGGAAATTGATTCTTGGGTAACCATTCTGCGAAAGGGCTCTGCCACACTACTTACTCTTATGAGAGCCCTGAAATGTATTTGAAAAGGAGAAAGTTCAGTGGTGACATGGCAGCTTTCCAGCTTTCTTCGCTGAGACTTCTTGTTTCAATAGGGAAATGGAAGAGTGAGAGTCAGTTGTTTCTTCTCCTTCCCCCAGCTTCCCCTCCTAAGACAAAGTTACTGTGAACTCCTATTAAAAGGACTCTGCTGCTGCTAAGTCACTTCAATCGTGTCCGACTCTGTGCGACCCCATAGACAGCAGCCCACCAGGCTCCCCTGTCCCTGGGATTCTCCAGGGAAGAACACCGGAGTGGATTGCCATTTCCTTCTCCAATGCATCAAAGTAAAAAGTGAAACTGAAGTTGCTCAGTTGTATCCGAGTCTTAGCGATGAGGTAATCTGGGTTAAATAGCTGGATTCAGCTGAAATGAGTTGATATTTTATTAAGTATTTTTACTAAAGCAGTAGTTATCAAAATAACTTGATTTATTTTAGAAATGTTCATTCATTTACTTTAGCTTAGGGCTTTCCTGGTGGCTCAGATGGTAAAGAATCTACCTTCAATGCAGAAGACCCACGTTTGATCCCTGGGTTGGGAAGATCTCCTGGAGAAGGGAATAGCTACCCATTCCAGTATTCTTGCCTGGAGAATTCCGTGGATAGAGGAGCCATGTGATTGTAAAGAGTTGGACACGAATGAGTGACTAACACTTTCACTTACTTTAGCTCACGTCCTTGGTAAATGAATGTGTTTGCATATTTATATATACTTTCAAATAAATAATGAGTGTTTATGTTACAGATAAGCAAAGGAAATCTTAAATAAAAAGTGCATAGTATCACATATTCTTTTTTCACTATTTTATAATATGCAAAGCTAGTTCCCTGGATGAGGGCATTTTTGTTTATTGGTTGATTTTTTGTTTTTGATCCCAGTTTTGTATTTGTCTGTGTGTTTTATATTAAGAACATTGGTCAGGGAGTCAGGAGACATAGATTCTATTCTGAGCACTAATGCTGTTGCTGTTTAGTTGCTAAGTCATGTCCGACTCTTTGCCACCCCTTGGACTGTAGGCCGCCAGGCTCCTCTGTCCATGATATTTCCCAGGCAAGAATATTGAAGTGGGTTTCCATTTCCTTTTCAGGGGATCTTCCTGACCCACGGGTCGAACCTGCAGTTCCTGCTTGGCAGGCATCTCCTGCATTGGTGGGCAGGTTCTTTACTGCTGAGCCACCTGGGAATTGCTACATATTAATTGTATAACCTTGCGTAAACCACCCAGTCTCTTTAAAAGATTTCTTCATGTATAAAGTGAAAGCAGGTTAGGTTTTAAGATCTTCATAGTCCTAAAAAGTCCTAAATCATGACTTATGAATTTCTTTTGTTTTTAGAAAAATGTAGATTTTTAAAAAGTATTAAAATGACCCTTTGCAATGCTGTCTCCTGCCTCTTGTGTTTTCCACGGCGACACATTTCTTTTTCTTAACATAAAGCTTGACTTTCCTTTCTGGTTATGTCTTTGCTAGTAATACTGATTTTAGTTACCCTTTTTGGTTTGGGGTTTCTAAAGAAATTCTTTTAAAAAGCAAAACCCAAAAATGGCCCACCAAGTATCCAGGCCTCTAAGTGCAGGGTCCAGTTCTTATATGGCATTTTTTTTTTTCCCAAGGAAGATAGAATTATCAGATTCTCTAACCTATCTGTGTTCTTTGGGAGATAGTGTAATGTTTTTAATACAGCATGGGGCATCAGGAGATTTGAGCCCTGGCTGCCCCACTTACTATGTTCACATAGTATTCTTAGGCCAACCATTTAACCTCTAAGCCCTGATTTGTTTTTACATCCTGCCTCCTTTTACACCCAGGAGACTGTGAGGATCAAGTAATGTAGTAGATGTGAGAGTGTTTTCTATCAATAACATAGGTTTATGTTCTTAATGTAGTCATTTCTATTTTAGTACAAATGGCAACCCACTCCAGTGTTCTTGCCTGGGAAATCCCATGGACAGAGGAGCGTGGTGGGCTACAGTCCATGGGGTTGCAAAGGTTGGACACAACTGCGCAAGTAACACACATACAAGCATTCTGATTAACTGAGTCAGTGTTTACTGAGTGCCTTCAAAGAATCAATGAGTTTGAAATTAGGTTGGGGATTTATATACCTGAGTGTTAAGTGCCGTAAGAATAGTGTAGTGAAACTGCTGTAGAAGTTCAGATTATTTCTGACTGGAGGTATTTAACATCAGCACTGAATTTCTTACATTTATTCTGTAGGCCATTATATGTCTTAAAAGCTATTCTTGGACCGAGGTGGACTTGCTCCACATTATATCAGTGGGATTTGATTTTCATTCACAAATGTGCCAACTTTGTAATTTTCTATAATTTAGCAGTCTTGTCTTTTCCTTTTGAAATTTTTCTGAGCTGGCTCCAACTCTGCCTCCTTGGTTTCATTTGCTAATTTAATGGGTTTACTTTCATTTCCCTCCTCTGGTTCATTCATAAAGATTATTAAATTTTGATTGAGGATCTTCTCTTTTAACATGCTTCTTTAAAATATCGTTCAAGATTAGCTTTGAAAGTTTNATTTGCTAATTTAATGGGTTTACTTTCATTTCCCTCCTCTGGTTCATTCATAAAGATTATTAAATTTTGATTGAGGATCTTCTCTTTTAACATGCTTCTTTAAAATATCCTTCAAGATTAGCTTTGAAAGTTTATTTTTTAAAATATAAATTTATTTATTTTAATTGGAGGTTAATTACTTTCCAATATTGTATTGGTTTTGCCATACATCAGCATGAATCCGCCACAGGTATATACGTGTTCCCTATCCTGAACCCCCCTCCTTCCTCCCTCCCCATACCATCCCTCTGGGTTATCTCAGTGCACCAGCCCCAAGCATCCAGTATCATGCATTGAACCTGGACTGGCGATTCGTTTCATAATATAATATTATACATGTTTCAGTGCCATTCTCCCAAATCATGCCACCGTCTCCCTCTCCCTCTCCCACAGAGTCCAAAAGACTGTTGTATACATCTGTGTCTCTTTTGCTGTCTCGCATACAGGGTTATCGTTACCATCTTTCTAAATTCCATATATATGTGTTAGTATACTGTATTGGTGTTTTTCTTTCTGGCTTACTTCACTCTGTATAATAGGCTCCAGTTTCATCCACCTCATTAGAACTGATTCAAATGAAAGTTTATGTGTGACACTCTCGTCATGTGTGGTCATCCAGAATGTTTCTATTTGTTCATGATTTACTTTCATTCCTTTGATCACGTGGTGTGTGCGTTTCTTTCATCATATAGTGCATTGAGAGGCCTGGGTAGCTGGTGGGCCATCATTTACTTTCATCATATAGGATCCAAATCAGAAACCTTGTCTTCTGAAGCCAGACTGACCTTTGCTGTCATCCTTCAGACTTGGCAATCCATCATAGAAGGAAATCACTTCACAGAGCCTCTTTTCTTCTCTCTCACCTTGGTCTCCTTAGAGATTTGTGGGATTAGACACACTTGATTATGGGATTGGCTTTAGTGCCTTCCTCGCTGGCAGAGTTAAGTTTATCCATCTCCAATTGTTAATCTTTCTTTCCTCCCTATTTTGGGGGGGTTGTTAAAGATTAGACACAAATATTTACCCTTCCTCTAGGTTTTCAGGAACTTCCTATGACCTCTGTGTTCGTAGCCCTGGGTGATCTGATTATAGCTATTAAAGTTACTTGCATGTGTATTGAATATATTATCTTGAATAGAAATGGAAAACTAAATCTTAACTTTTGCCTCAGCAGTCAGTTAAATACAAAGTGGCTGATATTCTGTATCTGCAGAAAAGCATGCATTTTAGTGGAAGAGTACACTAGGAGCACAGTGCCTTACTTAGATAATCTAGGCACTCATCTTCCGGTTGAATGAAAGAATGCACTTTCACCCTGCTGTTAATCAGAAATACACTGCTGTTCCTACCCTTTTCTTTGTGTTAGGAGTAGTGACTCCTCCTTCAGTGCAAATAATTTATAGAATGTATCATTCTTATTATCATTGTTATGATTACTATTTGTTAGATAACATTTACATTTTTTTCCAGAGAGTAAATATGCATTTGATTGCTAGACTCTTAAGTAGTAGAAATAGATCCTTTTTTTTTTAATGGTTCTGTAGATAGTAAATAGTAAATATAGGAGGAGTTTAGATAAAACATATTAAGGTCATATTGACATTAGAGTTTACCTTGTTTCCCCATTTCATATTGTAATTTAATAGTATTAACATAAAAGTAATATCTGTTTATTGTAAAAACTAGAAAATACTGTAGAACATGAATTAAAAAATCCTTTATTCTGCCTCCTAGCAATAAACACTATTACCTTTCTCTAGTCTGCCTTTCTAAGTGTGCTTGTTCAGCTCTGTTAGCCATATCGGCAGCTTTACTATTTAACATCTTAAATAGCATCTATCACTTCATTAAGGAACCACAGTGCCACTGTGGTAGAAAGTGTGCTTTTTATGAGAGCTCTTATATTTTTACATATATTATGTTAGTGCCTTAACAATTGTTAGAAAATGCTTCATATCTGATGCAGGTTACTTGAGAGCATTCCTGGTGACCCTTGACCCTTTAGTTGAAAATCAAGGGGAAGAACAAGCAGAATTCATGAGCAAGTTTACAAGCCTCCCTAGAGGTCTTAGGTCTTGTTAAACTGCTGTGTACGGCTTCAAATGTGCACTAGCTTCTGTGCACATTACTTCTTTTGACTCAAATAGAATTCCCAATTGTAATTTTTTGTAATTCGTCATCTGACAGAATTAAGTCTAGGAATGTTCTCCCACTTTATGTAATTTTTATGCATATAATACTTTTTAAAGATTTTTTCATATTCTCAAACACATGTCAGTTTTCCATAACTACTATATTATTCATGTTTGGTCAGTGATGACAACTTGTCAGTTCTAGTCCCAAAATAACTTTTCCATCTGTCTCTTCGACCCTGAAGTTATTGCCTACTTCAGGTTTTAATTTCTCTTCAGTATATTGATGAAATTTTCCTCCTGTTATTATGCTGTAGTATTTTCTTCCCATTTGTGAGGCTTCTACCTCCTACTTTCCTTTTCTTGCAGCTTTTAAGTTTATTATAGAAAATTTACAATATGCATATATAAAGAAGGTGAACTATATTATATGGCAATGATAGCTGTGATTATTATGGTGTAGTTAGAGTTATTTGTTATCTATATATATGTGCATATATGTAATTTTAAATATATAGATCAAGCTGGGCATTCTTTACCTTTATTTTAAACCTCACTGCTTTATGAGTGTGTTCCCATGTCTGTCTATATTTTGTTGCTCTGTTTTAGGTTATTATGATGTTTGCTGTCTTCCTGGACTTGGAGTTCTTTAGGTCCTCACCCCTCCCTCCCCTCCCTCTCATTAGTCCTTTCTGCTTTATAACCAATATTGCAGTATCTTTAGCTAGATTATTTGGACAGATCCATTTCTTAGAACAATAGAATAATGGTTCTAGCTCAGATTTTGTCATCCCCGTTGTACATATTTCATCTCTCTTTGTAACCAGTCTGAACTTTTCATTCTAAAGACTCTTGGTTAGCCTAGCTCCTACCAACCTTTCTGGCTTTATCTCCCATCCTCACATCCAGCTGCAAAAAGCCACGTGTGCATTCTACAATACATCTTACTTCGAGATGTCTGTTGCCTTCTTTTCTTGGTGGTGGTGGTTTAACTGTTAAGTCGTGTCTGTCCAACTCATGCGGCCCAGTGGACTGCAGCCCACCAGGCTTCTCTGTCCATGGTATTTCCTAGGCAAGGATACTGGAATGGATTTCTGTTTCCTACTCTGGCGGGTCTTCCTGACCCAGGGATCAAACCTGTGTCTCCTGCATTGGCAGGCAGATTGTTTACCGTGGAGCCACCAGGGAAGCCCTTTGCTCTCTTTTCTTATCCACCCAATAAATGTTTCTTCAGTCTTCCAGCCTGAACTTTTGTGTGAAGTTCTTAATCTCCTTTGGCAGAACTAGGTGGTTCCTCCCTTGCATCTTATGTACTATTCTGTTGGGATGTCAATAGAGTATTTCCCAAATTTTAGAAATTTGCTCTCCTCTGCTAGGCTGTGAACTTCTCACCAGCAGGGTTGTTGTTTTCTCTCTTTCCAGCACATAACTTGGAGTAGGTGCTTAATAAATGTTTGCTTGAATAAATCTGAGATCTGGGGAAAAGCGAATCTCTTAACAGTGGCATAATAGAGTTGAATATATTTTTAATTCTCTTTAGAATACCACCAGGAAGAAACTGCTTGATTGAGAAATGTTTTGAGAGAGCATAGGAAGCATAGTATTTTTTGAAAAAAAAAAAATAAAAAAGAAAAGAAAAGAAATGTGTCATGAGTGATTAAGAAAATGCATGATTGAATAATTTATACTTGATGTTGGAACTTGCATTTTACTAACCTTTAGAGAATTTACATGAAACGAAAGCTTTTTTTTTGGCTTATATTTTTATGTAAACAAGAATATTTACTTATTCTGTGTGAACGTATAGGTGGAGTGTTTAATATTTGAGTCATGCAATAGTGTCATTATGGCTTTCGTTTTTATAACTTAATATCTGAATAAACTTTTAAAAAGTTGGACTAGTGAGAGAATAGTAGAACCATAAACAATTACTGGGAAAGTAGCATCTTTGAAGCTTTAAAAGACCAGCACTGTATTCTTATAGAAATTATTCACTGACACTATGATTAAGGAAAAGATGCTGGGTTACAGGATAATTAATCTGTTCTAATAGTAACCTCTTTATTTCCTTCTTTTAAGATTTTGGCTTAATCATTCAAAATGATGGATATATAGATATTTTCAGTTCTAAAGTTCTTTAGTCTGAAAGGCATCAGTTTCTTTCTCATTGTCTATTTAAATGTTAGCCAGTTTAAATATTTTATAATTTTTTTGCATCGGGCTCACCATTGCTAATACTTCTTGTCTATATTGAACAACTCTTTTGTGCCTTAGCTTCTTAAATAATTGAAGTTTGCTTTGCTTACTTCTTAGCATTTAGTGTAGTGTTGGTGTTACGTTAAGACAGGGTATACTAATACTAACTGGTGTATTAACTTTATAATTTTTGTCTTTTTTTTAAAGGTAATGTGGCCTTGGATAATCTACAGATAAAAGAAAATGCTCTGGTAAGTTTTTTTTTTTTTTTAACATAAACTATGTTGAAAGTAAAAATGTTAGTTGCTCAGTCCTGTCTGACTCTTTGCAACACCATGAACTATAGCCCACCAGGCTCTTCTGTCCATGGAATTCTCCAGGCAAGAAAACTGGAATGGGTAGCCATTCCCTTCTCCAGGAGATCTTCCCAAACCAGGGATTGAACCCGGAATCTCCTGTATTCCAGGCAAATTCTTTACTATGTTGACTCCCCAGTTAATTTGATAAGCTCTTTGAAACCCTGGTTGCTGGGTACCTGGTACCAGGTACCAGATGAAGTGATTATTTGTTTAATGATTTATTCTAGGAAAATCTGAGATTGAAGATTTGGAAAAATAACTTTTTTCCTTATGATTGAAATAGTATCTCTTGGAAAATGGAATGTTCTTTACAAACTCTTTTTCTATTGTTCTTGTTTATATTTTGCTTCTCTTATTAATTCTTTCTTAAAAGTCAATTGTAAGTTAATAAAAGCATTTTTTCACCTATGAAACATATCCTTTATGAGTTACTCAGATGTAAAAACTTTATGTGTCCTTAGAGATGATTGTGTATTTAAATAATTATTACAAAGATGATTTGGGGGCACTTAATAGTTTCAGATGTTGTTTAATTTTTTTTTCTTCCTTCTGAAGAGTGAATTGGATGTTCCTTTTAAAGTCAGAGCTGGCCAAATTGGTAAGTACTTCACTCTTCATTTGAGTTATTCTTCATCCTTTTAGTTTTGTATTTTTTCTTGTTATTTAGTCTCAAACATCTTTCTTAGTTTGAACAAAATGTGATAGGTTTTTGGCTTATGTTGATTAGAGTTTTCTGAGTTCTGAGCCTAATGTATACTGTACATAGTATATGTATGGACGTTTTTGAGCAAAGTGTAGAAAATTACCTTCTAAATTAGAAGGATATTTGAACTGCAGTGATATTTTTCAGGCTTTGGTTCCACCACAGAAAAGAATCTGCATTTTCAAAGTTGATATGCAGATTTTTTTTAAAAAATTTCAAAGTAGTATAATTTGCAGACTCTAGTAAAGAGAATTTGTTGTTGTTCAGTTGCTGAAAGTGAAAAGTGAAAGTGAAGTTGGTCAGTTGTGTTGTACTCTTTGTGACACGTGGACTGTAGCCCATCAGGCTCCTCTCTCCATGGGATCCTCCAGGCAAGAATATTGGAGTGGGTTGCCATTTCTTTCTCCAGAGGATCTCCCCATCCCAGGGATTAAACCTGGGTCTTCCGCATTGGAGCCAGACGCTTTAATCTCTGAGCCACCAGGGAAGCCTCACTCAGAACTCAGTTGCTGAGTTGTTTCCAATTCTTTGCAACCCCATGGACTGCAGGATCCCAAGCTTCCCTTGCTTCACTGTCTGTTGGAGTATGCTCAGACTCATGGCTGTTGAGTTGGTGATGCTGTCTAACCATTTCATCCTCTGCCATCCTTTTCTCCTTTGGCCTTCAATTTTTCCCAGCATCAGGGTCTTTTCTAACAAGTCGGCTCTTTGCATCGGGTGGCCAAAGTATTGGAGCTTCAGCTTCAGCATCAGTCCTTTCAGTGAATAGTCAGGGTTGATTTTCTTTAGGACTGACTAAAGATAATTTAAGTATAGCTAATTTCCCTTATGTTTTATTCAGCCATTTCACTTGATATATTGTGCAGCAATGTGGTATAAAGGATATGTTCTGTTAGGTTGAAAGTCTGTGTAACTAAATTCTTACACTAAGATCATCCATAACTAAGCATACATCTTTGCTGGAGAAATTTTTCAGTAGGAATTTTAATATATCAAGTCCTTTTAACTCTCCATGCTGCCTGGTTTTTACTTTTTAAAAACTATAAATTATAACCCTAGATGAGTTGCTCTTACTTTAGAATTTTCACTTATGCCACCATCCTTCCTTTCATCCCTGTCATCCTGCTACTTCACCACATCGCTTTCCTTCTTCATTCATTATTTTATATGCAGGGAAGGCTTTGTCTTTTACTGTCCTAGCATCTTTTTAGTAATTACTTGAATACTTCTGTGAATCTGCATTACTTCATAAATATGTGTTCCTTTTATATAAGTTAAAACATTTTAGTGTAAATTCTTTTTTTTTCCCTCTTGAAACAGGAGATACTCCCTTAGATTGAAAATATCACTAGGGTAAAAAATTATATTTTTTGTTTGTCTGTTACACAGAGCCTTGTTTAACAGTATTGTGGATGTATTGTTTTAGCCTTGCATGCTTAATTGAAATCCTCCAGTGAAGTTATAGCTATTAATTAAATCTTTTACCTTTGAGATACATAGCTGTGGGAGAAGCAAGGGTAAATACGGTATCTTCGTCCTCAAAGATACTAGAGAGATCTAATATTAGGACAAAATATTGCAGCCTCATATCCAGGTTAATGGGTGAGTTATATTTGCCTAAATAACTTACATGTTATTCATTGTATTATTACAACAAAATTTATATTTTGGAAGAGGTTTTCTATGGTTCCGAATTTATTTTCTTTGCTTTTAAAGTATTATAAGAATTTAATGGCTTTCTTCCAGGTTACTGACTGAGTTAGGAGAGACACTTTGCATGTAAGGATGCAAAGCATATTTTCTTTATACTTATCTCTGTTTTGAGGTTTATCAGGCACTTATATTACTGTTAGCTTATGAAGAGTTGACTCATTGGAAAAGACTCTGATGCTGGGAGGGATTGAGGGCAGGAGGAGAAGGGGACGACAGAGGATGAGATGGCTGGATGGCATCACTGACTCGATGGACGTGAGTCTCAGTGAACTCCGGGAGTTGGTGATGGACAGGGAGGCCTGGCGTGCTGTGATTCATGGGGTCGCAAAGAGTTGGACACGACTGAGCGACTGAACTGAACTGAACTGAAAATTAACAGTTATTAAATTACTGTTAGCTTAAAATATTATACCTAACCTGTAGAGTTGGTGTGGCTAAGTACACCAAGGATGTTTTGATTTTCTAAGAGCTATATATGTTTGTGGATACTGCTTTTACTTAAAAATGTAAACAATTTCCTGATTTATAAAAGGAAGGCAGTGGAACTTAATTTCAGTGGAATACAGAATAGTCAAGGATGGGAGAATAATGGTAAAAGGAGAGAAAATAGGCTTAGAGAACAGATAATTTATTTTTGGTATACTAAAGAAGCATTTCCCACTTTTTCAATCTCATGCTCACCAAGAAGGCAATCAAATCAATTTTTAGGAGTTGATGAGATAATTACAAATAAAACACTATTATAAATATAGGTGATGCTCACTATAAAATCAGCAGACTTAGAAATGACCCAGAAGTGTACCGCCCTTACCTCTAGNTTTGCCCTTATCGAAACCAGGATTTTTTCTGCATACCTTTCCCACAAATGATGTTGTGTACAGTATCTTCTGGCCTTGGAGGCCTGTGAACATTTTATGACCCTCTTTTGATAAAGGCTGCTCAACCAGAAAACTTATTTTCCCTCAAAATGTTTTTTCTTTATATTTCTAATCTATGTAAGCTCAGAAAATGCAAAACAGAGTTACATTTTTCACAGAGTAAAGGTGCAGTGAGTTACAAGAAAGAACCAGTTAGCTCAAAGGTCTGATGTGGTTAAATTCAAGGCTGCACTTGTTTTTCTTACATTCTCACTATGTTAACTAATGCATTCCCAGGTGCACAGTGGATAAGAGATATTGGAACTTAGCAACAAGCATTGGCCCAATAATGAAATCCTACACCAGCACTACTCTAATAACTTTTAACTCTTTCAAAGGCTCTATGTTTTAGGCTTTCTGTGGTTCTCACAGTTGGGAGGCTGTAAATAATCACATACATAGCTGTAAGACTCTGGATATACCTGTCGAGCAAGCTAGAATGCTAAAAGAAGGGGTTTGATTTGAAATATTCCTCTCATGTCCAGGAGACTTATTAGCTATAGCTCTAAGTTGATTTTCTCCAGAGAAAGGTGGTCAGGGTTAGCCCCCTGTTAATGTCAGAGGAGTTGGTGAAAGTCATGAAATAGTAAAACAGACAGATTCTAGTTTTGGGGTAGATGCTCGAGAAAGCCTAGGGAGCCCCTTGAGTTCTGAAGCCTTGCTTAACAGTTCTCTTCCACATGACCTTGTCATGGGTGGGATCTCCTGTGGTGGCTCCCAGCAGATCCTGTTTTTGTGAGGTATGTCATTCAGAGGAAGTCATCTGTCAGCAACCTACCCATTCATTTCATTTGTGCTCCTACCATACATATTCTGTCATTATTACATTTCCAATATTTTGGCAATGTTGAAATTAAAAATTAAAGTTGATATTTTAAGCAGTCATAAATATTCTAATGGGCACTGTGTACAGATATTTTACTCAATTTTTGTGTAACTGCATCTGCTAAGTTACATTCTTTATTACAGAAGGTTATTCTAGACTAAAAAAGGTTTGTGAATTTCTGCCTGTATTGAAGTAACAGGTCAGTTTAGAATAAAATAAGGTGAATTGTACCAGAATTTGCTATCAGGAAGAAGTCTCTTGTTTTCTTTTCTGTCCTCTAGTCTGCTAACTTGAATTTTATCCTTTTCTCACTAAAATGCTTCCACTGAGAAGGACGTAAACGTAAAAAGCACAAAAAACATTTTAAGAAACCTTTTAAAGGTCTTGATCGCTCAAAAGGTAGGTAAAAGTGGTTTTTATGCCATGTGTTATTTATACACATTGCCACTTGATTTCTGTCTTCAAAGGTAAAATAAATGTTAGATTATGATGTAACTTCAAAGTAAGTTTTAGGGATTTCCCTGTTGATATAGTGACCGAAAAATAAGTTTTAAGTTGGAAATGTATATTAAAATCTAAAATAAAGCAAAAAATAGGTTGTAATTCCTGTTGAGTAGTACTTAACTATCCTTCGATCATTGATTAGGAATTATGTGATAATTTCAACTCTTGAACTTGTATTTTTCTATTTTTTATAGATAAACCAAAAGAAGCCAAAAAGGATACATTTTTGGAAAAATTGGCAACTCAAGTAATTAAAAATGTACAAGTAAAAATCACGGACATTCACATTAAATATGAAGATGATGTAAGTAGTTTACTTGGTATAAGTTAGTAATTGTGTGTTTTATGACATTATTATTAATTATTGATTTGCCCATACATGGCAGTTTTAAATCCAAGATTATGTTTTTCCTGATTAGTACACTACCATATCTCCTTACTAGCATTAAGCTTTTTTCATTAAATGTATAAATACATCATAAACCACCATATGTTTCTTTCTAAAGCTAATTTAAGAGATTTTTGGATTTTCCTTTATTATTTTGAATTTTGTTTAAAGACTTAGACTAATAAAGCTTTAAGGAACTAATTTTTAAATTTTTTACAAAGACAATAAAATTGGTTCCCAGAGGTAATGAAGTAATCGGTTACAATGGTGGTTGGTAAAAAGGGGACTAAAACCCAGGTCACTTGGCTTCGAGTCTCATGTACTTTACATTCTACCACACAGGATTTTAGCACACCTGGCTACTCACATACATGTGGAGCAATGTTTAGAAACCACTTTACTGATAACTAAAAGCTTAATGTTAGCTGATTAAGAACTATTTGATTGATTAATTTTAATGGAAACAAAGTCAATATTTTGAACTTAATGTGCATTGCTTTGTCTTAAAATTTGAAGCATAAATGAAAAGCCTTGAATTTTTTCATTTATGTAACGAATTGGAAATGCTTTTTCATCTTTTCGAAAAATGAGTTTGCTTTCTTTTTTGTTTTTAGTTTGCTTTAAGTTTAGATTACATTTAGAGTCATACTGGCATATAGAGTATTTATTTTACTCTCCTGATAAATCCCTTTTTNACCGAAAAATAAGTTTTAAGTTGGAAATGTATATTAAAATCTAAAATAAAGCAAAAAATAGGTTGTAATTCCTGTTGAGTAGTACTTAACTATCCTTCGATCATTGGTTAGGAATTATGTGATAATTTCAACTCTTGAACTTGTATTTTTCTATTTTTTATAGATAAACCAAAAGAAGCCAAAAAGGATACATTTTTGGAAAAATTGGCAACTCAAGTAATTAAAAATGTACAAGTAAAAATCACGGACATTCACATTAAATATGAAGATGATGTAAGTAGTTTACTTGGTATAAGTTAGTAATTGTGTGTTTTATGACATTATTATTAATTATTGATTTGCCCATACATGGCAGTTTTAAATCCAAGATTATGTTTTTCCTGATTAGTACACTACCATATCTCCTTACTAGCATTAAGCTTTTTTCATTAAATGTATAAATACATCATAAACCACCATATGTTTCTTTCTAAAGCTAATTTAAGAGATTTTTGGATTTTCCTTTATTATTTTGAATTTTGTTTAAAGACTTAGACTAATAAAGCTTTAAGGAACTAATTTTTAAATTTTTTACAAAGACAATAAAATTGGTTCCCAGAGGTAATGAAGTTATCGGTTACAATGGTGGTTGGTAAAAAGGGGACTAAAACCCAGGTCACTTGGCTTCGAGTCTCATGTACTTTACATTCTACCACACAGGATTTTAGCACACCTGGCTACTCACATACATGTGGAGCAATGTTTAGAAACCACTTTACTGATAACTAAAAGCTTAATGTTAGCTGATTAAGAACTATTTGATTGATTAATTTTAATGGAAACAAAGTCAATATTTTGAACTTAATGTGCATTGCTTTGTCTTAAAGTTTGAAGCATAAATGAAAAGCCTTGAATTTTTTCATTTATGTAACGAATTGGAAATGCTTTTTCATCTTTTCGAAAAATGAGTTTGCTTTCTTTTTTGTTTTTAGTTTGCTTTAAGTTTAGATTACATTTAAAGTCATACTGGCATATAGAGAATTTATTTTACTCTCCTGATAAATCCCTTTTTTCAGTTCACATTCAGTAAGATACACTTGCAGTTTTTCAAGATACACCATCTCCGTCTTATACCAACTTTATGTTTTGGTTTTCTATAGTCATTAGACTGAATTTTGCTAACAAACAAATGTCTGAAAAACCTAGCTCATCATTAGACTGAAATTTTTTTGGCTGTGTTGAGTCTTCGCTGCTGTGTGGGCTTTTCTCTGGTTGTGGTGAGCAGAGGCTGCTCTCTAGCTGCGCGCTTGGGCTTCTCATTGCATGGCATCTCATTGTGGAGCACGGGCTCTGTGGTGTGCAGGCCTCAGCAGCCGCAGCACATGGCCTCAGTAGCTGTGGCCTAGTTGCTCTGTAGCATGTGGGATCTTCCTGGATCAGGGATCGAACTCACGTCTCCTGCATTGGCAGGTGGATTCTTTACTGCTGAGGCACCTGGAAAGTCCAGTAGACAGAATTTTACAAACAAATGTCTAAAAAGCCCAATTCATAAATTGCCTTGTTTAAAACAAACTTAGAACTCAACTTGTCATGGAAGTAAAAGAATTATTCTTAAAGCCAGTGGTATGTTGATGAGTAATAATCTCAGCTTAAAAATATTTTATTTTTAATTGAAGGATAATTGCTTTACAGTATTGTGTTGGTTTCTGCCAAACATTAACACGAATCAGCCATAGGTATGCCTGTGTCCCCTCCCTCTTGACCCTCCCTCCCACTTTCAGTTTAAACTTAAACTAAGCTTTTCTACTGAGCAAGCACAATTTGAAAGTACGTTATTTCTTTAATGAAAAAATACAGAGATGCACAGGAGTGGGACAAGTAATATCAATTACATTTAAGTTGGTATCAGTGACAAAATATATTAAAATAATCTACAGAAAAAATTAAAGGCACAAAGGGTTCTTCCTTGTATCTTGCCTCTTTCAGTGTGATTATCTTAATTATTATGTGTGGAAGGATAATTAAAAATATAGAAATGAGGGTAGGGGAGGTACAATTTATCATAAAGATGCTCTTTGTATGAGAGCAGTAATTTATGGGTAGTGCATTAGTAGCTGAGGAGTTGTGCTTTATTTAAGTTCCTTCTGAAATAGCCACAAGCTGTTTTGAGCTTGATATCCATAGGCCTAAAAAGATGAATATGGGAATGAAGGAAATATATTTTGCCACAAACCATAATATATCTGATATTAAAAACAAAGCTCACAAAGCTCATTCTTTCCAGCTATACCAGATCATGGTTTTCCTGTTTGAGAAGGGTGTATGTGACTCAAGTCCCTGATGGATGATTTAGAACATTATATGATTTTTCTCTTGTCTCTAGTTTCCCTATTTTCTTTCATGACCAGAAAACATTAATTTTTGTACATCTCTGAGATGTCAAAAACAAAGTCATCGTACATACAATGGCACAGTTTAAGCACTGTGTATAAATATTATTTAGGTATTGAAAATGAGAAATAGATCAGTTTAATAATGGCAGATTTTGGGTTAAGGGATTGAGGACATTAAATATTAAGGATCTTGAGCATCTTCTAACAAACATTTATTTATTTATTTATTTTTTAATTTTTATTTTTTTTTAATTTAATTTTATTTATTTATTGGCCACGCTGTGCGGCATGTGGGATCTTACTTCCCTGATCGGGGATTGAACCTGGGCCCCCTGCATTGCAAGCCCAGAGTCCTAACCACCGGACCACCAGGGAAGCCCCAAACATTTTTTTAAAATGTCATTGGAAATTAAAGGTGTAGAGAGATAGTTCACATTTCTAAATGTGAAAATCTTTTAAAAATAATTTAGTGGCACTGTTTTATATGCAACTCCTTGTTTTATTTATCTATGGAGAACATCTTTAGTGGTATACATAAAGAGACTGTCTCTTTTAAACTATCTGGACAAGAATCTGTTTAGTCCTAGTTAGTGAGTGTTCTCACTTCTAGTAAAAACAAATAGTTCCACTGGGAAAGTATCATGTTAGTGTCATGCCTATAAAATATGGAAAATCTCAGCCATGTTAGTGTCTTCCTTCCCTTTCTTCTCCACAAATCCATTTGTGTTGTGTAACTTACCTGTAAATTCATTGTCCTGTGTTGCCTGTTGTTGAGCGTAAAATGGATTTACCCTCACTATGAGTGTATTTTAATGTCACTTTTTTTCTTTGACAGATATCAGATCCAAAGCGGCCTCTTTCATTTGGTGTCACACTGGGAGAACTTAGTCTATTGGTAAAGTTGACCCTATTTAAAATTTCTGTGGAATTTGTAAAATATTATTCTCAGGGTGAATTTCCTAAAATCAGCTATTGCTACAAATAGCTATTTTAGTTTTATGTGTAACCTTTCTACAGCTTTTCTAGAAATTTATAATTTTTAGTGACAATTTTATTATATTCTGTAATTATTTTATCTTTGAATTTAACAAATATAAAAATATTAAGAACAAGTTTTTTGAAAGTCTTAAAAGCTGTATCTTATATGTGTAGTAAATTAGGGGAAGATAGATTTTCATAGAGTCAAATTCTTATCCACGGTATAATTTCCAAATAGCTTGTACATGTGTATCTGTTTATATGTATGTATATGCGTGTTTATTATATTGAAATATACATAAGATAATTTATTTTGATTAAGTATTTTACAATGCAGTTTGTTTTTTCTTTTAAGGTCCTTAGTATATAGAGTGGGTATATCCTGGTTGGACATTTTTTTTTCTATTATGGACATCTAAGTGGTAGGGACATGTTTTAAAGTTAAGGACAGTGAGCAGTAAATCACATTGGGTATATTTTTGCCTTTTGATTAGTTATGTGAAGAGGGCCTTAGGAAGGAAAGAAGACAAAGGAAAAAGGAAAGAGAAGTAGTCTATTAAACAGAGAAAGGTCTTTGTTCCATGGACTCCTTAAGAATGATACATGCATACAGAGAAGTAGAGATATACATCAGTTGAAGATCAAAGCAAAAAAAAACTAACAGGTATTGAAGAAATAAAGGAAAAGGAGTCAAGGAAGCTAGTGTTTAATACACTGCTTATCCTCTGCTTGTCTCCAAAATAAATTTGAAGTAGCTTTCAATAAAAAAGAAATAATACTATAATACTTTCGAAGAACCAGAATCTGTGTTCTGAAAGGTAGAGGCATAATCATTCCAGAAAAATGAGATAAACAGTATTAGTGATAACAAAGGTCAGTATTTAATATTGAGCTTCTAGCAGACCGAATGAAAAACACAAAATAGTCCTGTGGCTAACCTTGCGTTGACTGAGGGCGGGGGTTCCAGGGCGTAAGGGGGATGTATAGTTTCCTTAGTGTGTATTGTTCTTTGATCCTCTGTGTCTTTCCTCAGATTTTTCATACGGTTTTCTTTGCTTGTGTTACTCTTTTCCGTTAAACTGCCTGGTGATTCTGTTCAGGTTTTAATATTTCCTTGAGATATTACTGTTTTTCTTATTTTTTTTTTTACTTCACTGTTAGAATTTACTCTTTCTTTTTTTTTTTTTNTTGCTTGTGTTACTCTTTTCCCTCAAACTGCCTGGTGATTCTGTTCAGGTTTTAATATTTCCTTAAGATATTACTGTTTTTCTCATTTTTTTTTACTTCACTGTTAGAATTTACTATTCCTTTTTTTTTTTAATACTCCCCTTTATATTTTATCAAAGCACCTGTGACACCTTACTGTTCTGATTCCCATGTTGGTTTCCTTCTATCCAACCTCCATTCACTGATACAGTATTACCTGTATTTTAGTGTTTTTGTGATGATTTAATTAGTTGAATAAAGTATTTGGCACATTGGCTCAATTTCTGCTTCAACTACTACACTGACTGTTATAAAAACAATAATAGCAGACTCACCTCTTTCTGTATCTGTACCATTCCTTTTTTTCCATCTTTTCAAATGCAGACTAACTCTTAAATCTTAGATCATCTCCCCACCTCTGACTGGATCCCATGTCCTTAAGAGCCTTTCCCCGACTTTCTCTCATTCTCTTCTACCTTTTGTCCTTTCTTCCTTATTTCTGTCAATTTCCTTTTCTTTCCTAAATCTTCAACTCTCCTTCCCTGCCCACCTCTGTCTTCTAACCCTTTAAGCGCATTTAAGTCTCTCCTGTATATTAAAATTAAAAAGCCTCTTCTTANTCCCTTTCGTCCTTTCTTCCTTATTTCTGTCAATTTCCTTTTCTTTCCTAAATCTTCAACTCTCCTTCCCTGCCCACCTCTGTCTTCTAACCCTTTAAGCGCATTTAAGTCTCTCCTGTATATTAAAATTAAAAAGCCTCTTCTTATCCTCCTCTGACTCCACTCAGCCACATCTAACTACTGCCTAGCTGGCTCTCTGTTTTTTTATTCATACCCACTCTCAGACACACAATAGCTCAGTAATTATTTTCTGGATGAATGAACTGAATTAAATTAGAACCTCAATTCTCTTTTTCACTGTTCCTTTGTAATATACGTATGTGAAAAACAGGTAACTCCCATTAGCCAATGATAACTAGATGTCTTATTATTTCTAACTTACTTTGTTACAGTTATTACAGCACTGTTTTATGGTACATATACTTCATTTCACAGTTACTCTTTTTTGTTGTTGTTTGTTTTAGACTGCAAACAAAGACTGGACACCGTGCATATTAAATGAAGCAGAAAAAATTATATACAAGGTATTAGACTAGACTTTTTAATCTAGTTATTTTCCTAAGTACAAACGTTTAATGTATTTTCTTCAAGTAACCTTGATAAAGCAGAAAATACCATTGAATTGGAGTTGAAAGTTTAGGGTTTAGTTTTGGCTCAGCTACTTACTATGTTACCTTCTAAAATGACTTACCTTTCTTAACCTAGAATATAAAGAAACTGGATAAAATTAATATTTCCCAAATTATATTTGATGGGGCATTAGATAATTGAGATAATATTAGATTTGTTGAAAAAATATTCTCTGGTCAAGATTACTGACTAAAACAGAAAGGTGTTCATAGTTAGGTATATTTTATTTTGTTTTAAACTCCATGATTTCACAATACTTTAAATATGCTAATAAACACTTTGAATCTTCCAAAGGGATATTTTGTATGTACTTTTCTCCACCTTTGTTGATCATAGAATCCTCTTCCCTTCACCCTTCCTTTGAAACAGCCATTTGTATTCGTTGGAGGAATCATGTCTTTCTTATTCATTGAAATACTTACAGAGTCTGTTAAATACTGAATTCTCAATAAATATTTGATTATTGAATGAGTAAATCCCCTGGAGAGCAGTGTTTCTGCAAGTGCAATTCAGCAAGTGCTAGATTAATAAGTGTTAGTCACTCAGTCATGTCTGACTCTCTGGGATGTTATGGACTCTAGCCCGCCAGGCTCCTCTGTCCATGGAATTCTCCAGGCAAGAATACTGGAGTGGATAGCCATTTCCTTCTCCAGAGGATCTTCCTGACCCTCAGATCGAACCCAGGTCTCCTGTGTTGCAGTTAGATTTTTTTTTTTACCATCTGAGCCACTAAGGAAGCCCAGATTAATAATAAAGTTTCTGAATAACATACATACGTTTTCCTCCACTTTTGCATTATCTTCTTCCCTTTAAAAGTTCAGAATGACAATTGAATGATTTTCGTATAGTGAGCATGAGAATGTTCTTTTAATATTGATACATAACTTAGATTTGTTAGTTGCCTGATCTTTTCCAATTTTCCTTTTATAGCTGATACGACTTGATAGTCTCAGTGCCTACTGGAATGTGAACTGCAGCATGTCTTACCAGGGATCAAGGGAACAGATCTTGGTAATTTCAGTTTGTCCCCTGAATAGCTGACTGTACTCCTGAGATTCATTTTACATATGCGGTCTCTAAGACCAGGACAAGATACTGGTCTTTTGCTTAAGTTGTAACTAAGTCAGAAGTGTGCAACACAGTTTTTGGAACTGACTCTATCTTTAAAAAAGCACTTTTGTTTTTGAAGATCTTTGTGACATCTTTCACTTGACAGTGAGATGAGAACCTATACTATCAAATTAAAACTGGATTTATGGTTTTTCACACTCTCATTTTGTTGGCATTCTGGTCGCATTGTGGAGTTTCATCTGAGAATGATTACTTGAAGAGGATTGTAAAGAAAGATGATGCCTGTCAGATTTTGAAAAAGTATATCTGTAGCATATGTTTTAAGCATTTACAGTGATGCATCATAGTGAACGATTGATTCAAAACTAAGTATGTTAAGTCATGTCTTAAAGCTAAGCAGTCTTAGTCATATTTACTTAGAAAAGAGCAGTTGAATTTTCTGAACTGAATTAATTCCAAGATTCTTTCTTTTATTTCTCAGGAAGATACTGTAATGATTAATTTGCCTTTGTCTAGAAAGTGATTGAGATCCTAATTTATGGATGGGTGTGTGTGTGTACACATTATATACATTTTAAGTCAGAGTGAAACAGTCTTATGTTTCCAGGTAGTTAGAATTTATAAAAATTATCTACTGAAGTAATATTCTAAAGAAATATATCTGTAAATAGTGCTTAGTGTGGTGTTCTTATGGACTAATAATTACAAAGTTGGGAATAAAGATATTGATTTAGAACCATATTTTATGTGTGTGTGTGTCAGGGGTGCTGAAAATGTATGCATTTTTTTTTTCATTCTCATATCGTTCAAATTTTTTTATTTAGGATCAGCTGAAAAGTGAAATTCTTACAAGTAACAATATACCCCCAAACCATCAATATAGTAAGTAATGGTAAAAGTTTATTTTATGTTATAGGAAACNTCAGGGGTGCTGAAAATGTATGCATTTTTTTTTTCATTCTCATATCGTTCAAATTTTTTTATTTAGGATCAGCTGAAAAGTGAAATTCTTACAAGTAACAATATACCCCCAAACCATCAATATAGTAAGTAATGGTAAAAGTTTATTTTATGTTATAGGAAACATAACATGTGGAATTAAATACTTTATTTTAATATACTTTTTCTGATAAAGTTGTTTTGACAAAGAGAATGTGTTAATTTTGTATGTTAGTGTCATGATACAGCATGTTCGGTGTATATTTTAGTATTTAGAAATAGATTGTAACACTTACACCACTGGAGAGTGAGAGAGAAGGGCTCTGTGGCTATAGTTCACTCCCAACAGCTAACCCCCTTGACCTCCATGTTTTTTCCCTATCTTGTTGTCTCTACTTTGTTTTAGGAATTAGATTTTCTATTTTTTTCTTTGTTTAATAATGAAATCTCTGAGGTCTTGATATTCAGGTTACTTTGAACATGTCAGTACTGAAGTGTTAAGACAAACTACTCCAGAGATTTTTAAATGAAGTATAGATGATTATAGTATAGCCTCNCTTTCAAGGTAGCAGTGTTTTTATGATTATTTACAGTTGTTCATAGGTAAGGGCATATAAACATATCTTTTGTCTTCCCATGTTATGTAAGTTTTTCAGCCAATATCAGCCTCTGCAAAACTTTACATGAATCCTTATGCAGAAACAGAGCTCAAAACACCTAAACTTGACTGGAACATCGAAGTACAAAATATTGCAATTGAACTGACCAAACCTCAGGTAAGATTCATTTAAGGACTTACAGCTTTGACTAGCCTTGAATCTCAACAGCTTTTGTCCTCTGTGACTGTTCCTTCTTCACTGCTCTGGTGGTTCTTTTGGTTTGTTATCGTTAAGTTTTGATTCCTCAAAATAGATTATGTATTATTTTAAAATAAATACCAAATATAAGAAATAGTTTTCTTTCATTTTTTCTGATTTTCACCTTATTGGTAGAGAATCCTCCCAAATTATAGTACTTGACATGGTTCCATTTAATTCCCAGTTCTTGATGGAAAGTTTTAATGGTTTTATTTTCTTTTCTCAGATTTTAATAGCAGACACTCTTACATTAAATATTGTTGACTTAATTTTTAGAACAGCTATGTTGGCAGTTTTTTTCCCTTTACTTGTTTTTTAGGTTTAGTTATGTGCCTAAGGAGTTTCAATAGCTAATTTGGAGAACTGGAAGTGAAAGGAGGATGAGGGGTTTATAGTTAATTGAACTTTTAGCTCAGTGCAGTCCAGTACACATATAATGCAAGTTATATGTGCAATTTTAATTTTTCTAGTAACTACATTAGCAAAGTAAGAAAAGAAATTAATTACTAAAATTAATAACATTTTATTTAATGTACCCCAAATATTATCATTTCAACATGTGAAAAGTGAAAGTGAAGTCACTCAGTCGTGTCCAACTCTTTGCATCCCCACAGACTGTAGTCTACCAGGCTCCTCTGTCCATAGGATTTTGCAGGCAAGAGTACTGGAGTGGGGTGCCATTTCCTTCTCCATACGATCNCATTTCAACATGTGAAAAGTGAAAGTGAAGTCACTCAGTCGTGTCCAACTCTTTGCATCCCCACGGACTGTAGTCTACCAGGCTCCTCTGTCCATAGGATTTTCCAGGCAAGAGTACTGGAGTGGGGTGCCATTTCCTCCATACGATCTTCCCGACCCAGGAATCAAACGTGTGTCTCCTGCATTGTAGGCTTTACCATCTGAGCCACCAGGGAAGTGGTGATTACATTTCAACATGTAATCAAAATTAAAAATTGTTACAATATTTTATATCCTTTTATTTTTTCTTAAGTCTTCAAAATTTGGGGTATGTTTTACACTTACAAATACATTTAAGTTCATGCTGTCCACATGATAAGTACTGGTAACTCTTAGGTTAGACCCCTCCTTTCTTTATCTTACTTCTCAGTGTGTATGTCTGTGTGTGTGTTTTCCTCCATGTGAGTTGTTTTGTATTGGTGGTTAAATAATTTTATCTTGCTTTAGTTATGCAGTAATTCCCTGGAGCTATTTGGAAACTTAGCTTATAGGTTGCCACTACTTGAAATGATGGTCCAAAAGAAAGTATGTTTACTTTTAGCACTAAGTCAGTTTCATGTCAGTAGTAACAGATACTGTATTTCATTGGTTCTAAGATTTACATTTATTTCACACTTTAATATATGTGAAAATAGGATGTATATTATTATTGGTGGTATGATGTTTAATCGGCAGTTCTTAATACTATCTTAAAATTGGTGGTTTCTTAAATTTGATGAAATATATTATTGAATTACCAAGCAACTATGGTATTCATTGTTCACATAATTTGAAATCTCACTAGGCAGAAAATATAATAAAATTTGGTGTTTATCCATGTTGTGATGTAACAGATGCAACTTGGTTTTTGTTTTTATAGTACTTAAGTATGATCGACCTTTTGGAGTCAGTGGATTACATGGTTAGAAATGCTCCTTACAGAAAATATAAGCCTTATTTACCACTTCATACCAATGGTCGACAATGGTAAGTTAGAATTAAAAAAAAATATTTTATGTAATCATATGATTAGGAATTCTCAGAGCTAACAGACCTTTAAAAACATGTAATGAAGCCACTTTTTTTTTAATAGACGTTGGAGGGATATCTTTTATATTATGTCCTTGTTACTTTTTTTTTTTATAAACACATTCTCTTGTATTCCTGCTCCTAGATTAAATTCTTAACTTAGCATTCAAGACTTTGAACATTTTTTGATCATATTGCCCTTCAGTCATGCATATGAACTCAGTGTCACAAATATATTGGGATACTATTAATTTCACACAACATGCCATTTTGTTTCTTTATTATTTTGCTTTGACATACCCTCTTCCTTGAATGGTTTGCTTATTTTATAATGTATTTAAGTCAGAGCATTGAAGTATTGGGGAACTGAAATGTTATGGCTGAACCTTTGTGAGAATACAGTTAATAAGAACAAAAAAAGTAACAGTGTAGCTGTAAAATGTCAATGCTATTTTCCTGCTTTTTTAAACCTTCATATTCCAGTGTGCATTAACAAAATTTGATTTGCAGGTGGAAATACGCAATTGATTCTGTTCTTGAAGTTCATATAAGAAGGTATACACGGATGTGGTCATGGAGTAACATAAAAAAACACAGGCAGTTGCTCAAGAGTTATAAAAGTGCCTATAAAAATAAGCTAACACAGACTAAAGTCCCAGAAGAAATACAGAAACAAATTCAGGTATATCTTGCATGTACTGGGAAGTTGTTATTTGTTAAATCATCCTTAAGTATTATTTTTTCTAGATATAAATTAAAAGACAATTTTAGGAGGAACAGTACTGAGTTCTTTGTGAGAGAACTGTATGGAAAATGCAAAGTGTTTTTACCTGTTATTTTCCTTTAAAAATACCTTCCTAATATCAGCCTACTATAAACTATTTGGAGAAATGTGTTTAGTTTTTATAATTATAATATTTAGAAAATCAGTATCAGAGCTGTTTAAATATGCAATTATTATTAGCTAAATATGTATTTGATTTTTAGGGGCTTTTTTTTAAAAGAGTTCAAAGTATTTGTAAAAAAGTAATTCTTATCCCTTAAGATAGGAGTCTTATTTACCCTCCTTTGAAATACAGAAAAACACTGTACTAAATATATAATTTGCTGAATATCATCTGGTCTTGATTATATCACTATTTTTGCCACAAATTCATAATATAATTAATTGTTATTCTGAAATATATGACAACACTAGTATTATATTTTAGAAAAAGTATTAATTTTCTCAACATCTTAGATCTGTTATTCTCATGTGTAAAATAGAAATAGTATGTATCTTACACTGTTGTGGGGACTGCATGAAATAACATAACATCTGACAAACACGTCACCCAGTACATGTTAGATTCCCCTTACATAAATTCCCCAAGTTAGTTTCTGCTTTAGCATACTTGATTTGAAGAGTTTTACATTCTTAAATTTTGTGTTTTATTAAAGTGCCTTTAGTATAATGATTGTAAATAGCATAGAGAAGAGGGAGTCCAAAGTAACAACCATAAGGCTAATACCTAAAACAGGTCCCCCTCTTAAATATTTTTGCTTCCGTTTCCATGTATGGCTATCTCTGTATTGTTGTGGTTTCATTAAAATTCTTACTTTCATATTTAACGAGGTTTTACTTTTTTGCAAAACTGTTCTCATATTGCAAAATGTAAAAATGTGTAAAAGCCAAATATCAGTTCAAATTTATACTTACACTTTCATTAGATCACAAATACTGTTTGTTCATAAGCCTAGAAATATAGATGAAAAAAATTGTTTAATTTACCATTTTCTTTGTTTACAAGTGTCCCTTTGTTTTATAGGACTTGGAGAAGATACTAGATGTTTTTAACATAATTTTAGCAAGGCAACAAGCGCAAGTTGAGGTAATCATTTTTATTAGCTGATTTTATGTTTTAAATGGGTTAATACTACTCCTTTAAACCTGGAATCAAGAATTTAAGTTGCTTAGAGAGTTGTTTAGATTTACTCAAATGATAATAAAGGTTGAATTTCCATGGCTCAGTCTCAGGAAAAAATAAAATTGGAATATTGGGGGGAAAAAAACCTCAGTAGTATGGAGGGGAAAAATTCCTAATTTTATAACAAAATTTTTGCTAATCCCCCAAAAGAAAGTAAGTAAAAGTCAAGCATAGTCCTAGCAACACAGAATGCAGGGGTTCACATTTTGATATGCAGGCTTTGACTTTTTCTCTCATGCGTATGTACCTAGTTACTTACGCTTTGTAGCCCCTGTTCTTTCCCTTTATTTCCTCTTCCTTCCCATCCTTCACCCATCTTCTTTTTTCCCTCCTCCTCTCTTCTCCTCCTTCCTTCCTTCCTTTTCTTTTTTTCTAAAGTTGGATTCAGTTTCTTTGTGATATTTTCAGTATTTACAGTCTCTTTGTAATAATTACTGACTTATTTTACTTGATAACTTGTCATTTCTATTATTCCGTAACATAAGTTGTTTGGTAATCAAGAGATAGTTAGGGAGACTGTGATGAACATGTACACACTACTGTATTTAACATGGATCACCAATAAGCACCCACTGTATAGCAGATGGGATTCTGCTCAAGGCTGTGTAGCAGCCTGGGTGCGAGGGAAGTTTGGGGGAGAATGTATACGTATGTGTGTATGGCTGCGTCCCTTGCTGTTCGCCTGAAACTGTCACAACACTGCTCATCGGCTTTGCTGCTGTTGAGTCGCCCAGTCGTGTTTGACTCTTTGCCGACCCCATGTAGTGCAGCGTACCAGGGCTCCCTTCCCCTCACCATCTCCCAGGGTTTGCCCAGTCCATGTCTAATTTTGATTGGTGATGCCATCCAACCATCTCATCCTCTGTCACCGCCTGCTCCTCCTGCCTTCAATCTTTCTCAGCATCAGGGGCTTTTCCAACGAGTTTGGCTCTTTTAAGGTGCATTTCAGCAAAGCACTGAAGAACATGAGGCAGGCAACCAGAAAGATACCCGAGGAAAAAGTATAGCAGGCAGAAGTAGCAGAGCACGCTGAAAGGAGCACAGGAGCACATCTAACTCATTCAGGGAACTAAGTAGAGTGGTGAAGAGAGGAGACACTGGTAGCCGTGGTTAAAGAGGTCAGAGAAGTAAGGTGCTAGAGGAGGGGGCAGGTGCTTGTCTGTATTGGGGAAGATGTCAGGGTGTGGAAAGTGTTATAAGTAGTTGTGTGGATTTGGGCTTATATTCTGAGTTGAGGAGCTGTTTTGAGAACAGAATGATACAGTCCAATGTAGGCTTTTAAATGTTACTCTGGCTGCTCCTTTGAAAACAAAAGTACATAGAGGGACAAGGACAATTAGGATGCTATTGAAATATTTGAGATGAGACATAGTAGAAGTTTGGCTGAGAATAGTGGCAGTGGAGGTGATGAGAAAGGCTCAAACTCTGGAAATATTTTGAAGATAGAGCCAGTATTTCCCATCTAATTAGATATGGGTTTTATGAAAGAGAGGTTGGAAGTGACTATAGGAATTTTGGCCTGGAGCAGTTGGGAAGGATGGAGTTGCTGTGAAATGGGATGGGGAAGACTAGATGGAACGTGCTTGGGTGAGATGGGAAAAGATCAGGAGTTTTTTCTGGGACTGATAGTTTAAGGTATCATACATTGGAGATAGGGAGTATGCAGTTGGATGCATAAATGTGGAGTTTGGAAGAGAGGTCTCTGTTGGATATATATACACATTTAGAAGGGGTCAGCACATAGATGTTATTTAAAAAGCCATGGCATTGGATGAGATCACCTAAGTTAGAGTACCTGGAGCTTAGAGTACCTGAAGTCCAAAGACCCAAAGTCTTTGTATTGTTTATAGGTCAGAGAAGTGAGAGCCGTGGTTACCATGGAGGAGTTGCCAGAGAGGTAGGCTGAAAGCTCTATGACTGTAATAACCTCAAAGTCAAGTGAAGAAAAGATGTCAGGCAACAGGGAGTGATCAGCTGTGACAGATGCATCTCATTGGCCAACTGAAATAAGGACTGAGGATTTATCAAATTTGGGATGTTTCAGCCATTATTTCTTCAAACAATTTTTTAGTTCCTATTTCTTCCTTCTTTCCTTCTTGGTCTCCAAATTTCAAATGTATATATGTATATATATAATATATACACATGCACACATATATGTGTACACACACACACACACACACACACCCCACAAACATGTACGTGACCACAGGTTCCTGAGGTCTTGTTCATTTTTTTCCTGTAATCTTTTTTTCCTCTCTGTTCTTTTGATTGGATAGTTTCTCTCAATCTCTTTTCAAGCTTACTTTTCCCTCTGTCATCTCCATTTTACTGTTGAACCCATCTTCATTTTTTTATTTTAGATATTGTATCTTCCAGGTCTAGAATTCTTATTGAATTCTTATTGAATTCCTTTTTATAGTTTCCATTTCTCTACTGAAAAATTCAGTCTTTTTAGTAATTTCTGAAAGCAGAGACATTACTTTGCCAGCAAATAGACATTACTTTGCCAGTCTAGTCAAGGCTATGGTTTTTCCTGTGGTCATGTGTGGATGTGAGAGTTGGACTGTGAAGAAGGCTGAGCGCTGAAGAATTGATGCTTTTGAACTGTGGTGTTGGAGAAGACTCTTGAGAGTCCCTTGGACTGCAAGGAGATCCAACCAGTCTATTCTGAAGGAGATCAGTCCTGAGTGTTCTTTGGAAGGAGTGATGCTAAAGCTGAAACTCCAATACTTTGGCCACCTCATGTGGAAAGTTGACTCATTGGAAAAGACTCTGATGCTGGGAGGGAATGAGGGCAGGAGAAGGGAATGACAGAGGATGAGATGGCTGGATGGTATCACCGACTTGATGGACATGAGTTTGAGTGAACTCCGGGATTTGGTGAGGGACAGGGAGGCCTGGTGTGCTGCGATTCATGGGGTCGGAAAGAGTCGGACACGACTGAGCGACTGAACTGAACTGAATGTATTTCTGTTTATCTCATGTAATGTGGATACAGTGACCCTCTGATAGTTTAAACATCTTGATTATATGACTATTGGCATCTGTAGACTTTTCCCCTTGAGAAATGGTCACATTTTTCTTTTTCTCTTTGTCTGTCTTGTTTTTGTATGTCAGGTAATTTTGGATTGTATTCTGGATGATGTGATTATTATGTGTTCTTTGGAAAATGTTTGCTATTTTGTATTAACACACAGTCTGGTTTGGTTTTGATATTAAGTTGTGTTTTGCCTTCCGTGGATAGTGGTTTAAATCTCAGTTCAGTTCTTTCAGCCTTTGGTGTGATGGTTTGAGTCTGTTTTGCACATGAGTAATACAGCAGTTTGATACTTGTGCAGATGATTTATATCCTGCTTCAGGTCTCTAAACGTTTGCTGCTTTCATTTAGATCAGTTTCATATTNATTGTTACAATATTTTATATCCTTTTATTTTTTCTTAAGTCTTCAAAATTTGGGGTATGTTTTACACTTACAAATACATTTAAGTTCATGCTGTCCACATGATAAGTACTGGTAACTCTTAGGTTAGACCCCTCCTTTCTTTATCTTACTTCTCAGTGTGTATGTCTGTGTGTGTGTTTTCCTCCATGTGAGTTGTTTTGTATTGGTGGTTAAATAATTTTATCTTGCTTTAGTTATGCAGTAATTCCCTGGAGCTATTTGGAAACTTAGCTTATAGGTTGCCACTACTTGAAATGATGGTCCAAAAGAAAGTATGTTTACTTTTAGCACTAAGTCAGTTTCATGTCAGTAGTAACAGATACTGTATTTCATTGGTTCTAAGATTTACATTTATTTCACACTTTAATATATGTGAAAATAGGATGTATATTATTATTGGTGGTATGATGTTTAATCGGCAGTTCTTAATACTATCTTAAAATTGGTGGTTTCTTAAATTTGATGAAATATATTATTGAATTACCAAGCAACTATGGTATTCATTGTTCACATAATTTGAAATCTCACTAGGCAGAAAATATAATAAAATTTGGTGTTTATCCATGTTGTGATGTAACAGATGTAACTTGGTTTTTGTTTTTATAGTACTTAAGTATGATCGACCTTTTGGAGTCAGTGGATTACATGGTTAGAAATGCTCCTTACAGAAAATATAAGCCTTATTTACCACTTCATACCAATGGTCGACAATGGTAAGTTAGAATTAAAAAAAAATATTTTATGTAATCATATGATTAGGAATTCTCAGAGCTAACAGACCTTTAAAAACATGTAATGAAGCCACTTTTTTTTTAATAGACGTTGGAGGGATATCTTTTATATTATGTCCTTGTTACTTTTTTTTTTTATAAACACATTCTCTTGTATTCCTGCTCCTAGATTAAATTCTTAACGTAGCATTCAAGACTTTGAACATTTTTTGATCATATTGCCCTTCAGTCATGCATATGAACTCAGTGTCACAAATATATTGGGATACTATTAATTTCACACAACATGCCATTTTGTTTCTTTATTATTTTGCTTTGACATACCCTCTTCCTTGAATGGTTTGCTTATTTTATAATGTATTTAAGTCAGAGCATTGAAGTATTGGGGAACTGAAATGTTATGGCTGAACCTTTGTGAGAATACAGTTAATAAGAACAAAAAAAGTAACAGTGTAGCTGTAAAATGTCAATGCTATTTTCCTGCTTTTTTAAACCTTCATATTCCAGTGTGCATTAACAAAATTTGATTTGCAGGTGGAAATACGCAATTGATTCTGTTCTTGAAGTTCATATAAGAAGGTATACACGGATGTGGTCATGGAGTAACATAAAAAAACACAGGCAGTTGCTCAAGAGTTATAAAAGTGCCTATAAAAATAAGCTAACACAGACTAAAGTCCCAGAAGAAATACAGAAACAAATTCAGGTATATCTTGCATGTACTGGGAAGTTGTTATTTGTTAAATCATCCTTAAGTATTATTTTTTCTAGATATAAATTAAAAGACAATTTTAGGAGGAACAGTACTGAGTTCTTTGTGAGAGAACTGTATGGAAAATGCAAAGTGTTTTTACCTGTTATTTTCCTTTAAAAATACCTTCCTAATATCAGCCTACTATAAACTATTTGGAGAAATGTGTTTAGTTTTTATAATTATAATATTTAGAAAATCAGTATCAGAGCTGTTTAAATATGCAATTATTATTAGCTAAATATGTATTTGATTTTTAGGGGCTTTTTTTTAAAAGAGTTCAAAGTATTTGTAAAAAAGTAATTCTTATCCCTTAAGATAGGAGTCTTATTTACCCTCCTTTGAAATACAGAAAAACACTGTACTAAATATATAATTTGCTGAATATCATCTGGTCTTGATTATATCACTATTTTTGCCACAAATTCATAATATAATTAATTGTTATTCTGAAATATATGACAACACTAGTATTATATTTTAGAAAAAGTATTAATTTTCTCAACATCTTAGATCTGTTATTCTCATGTTTAAAATAGAAATAGTATGTATCTTACACTGTTGTGGGGACTGCATGAAATAACATAACATCTGACAAACACGTCACCCAGTACATGTTAGATTCCCCTTACATAAATTCCCCAAGTTAGTTTCTGCTTTAGCATACTTGATTTGAAGAGTTTTACATTCTTAAATTTTGTGTTTTATTAAAGTGCCTTTAGTATAATGATTGTAAATAGCATAGAGAAGAGGGAGTCCAAAGTAACAACCATAAGGCTAATACCTAAAACAGGTCCCCCTCTTAAATATTTTTGCTTCCGTTTCCATGTATGGCTATCTCTGTATTGTTGTGGTTTCATTAAAATTCTTACTTTCATATTTAACGAGGTTTTACTTTTTTGCAAAACTGTTCTCATATTGCAAAATGTAAAAATGTGTAAAAGCCAAATATCAGTTCAAATTTATACTTACACTTTCATTAGATCACAAATACTGTTTGTTCATAAGCCTAGAAATATAGATGAAAAAAATTGTTTAATTTACCATTTTCTTTGTTTACAAGTGTCCCTTTGTTTTATAGGACTTGGAGAAGATACTAGATGTTTTTAACATAATTTTAGCAAGGCAACAAGCGCAAGTTGAGGTAATCATTTTTATTAGCTGATTTTATGTTTTAAATGGGTTAATACTACTCCTTTAAACCTGGAATCAAGAATTTAAGTTGCTTAGAGAGTTGTTTAGATTTACTCAAATGATAATAAAGGTTGAATTTCCATGGCTCAGTCTCAGGAAAAAATAAAATTGGAATATTGGGGGGAAAAAAACCTCAGTAGTATGAAGGGGAAAAATTCCTAATTTTATAACAAAATTTTTGCTAATCCCCCAAAAGAAAGTAAGTAAAAGTCAAGCATAGTCCTAGCAACACAGAATGCAGGGGTTCACATTTGATATGCAGGCTTTCACTTTTCCTCTCATGCGTATGTGCCTAGTTCCTTATGCTTTGTAGCCCCTGTTCTTTCCCTTTATTTCCTCTTCCTTCCCATCCTTCACCCATCTTCTTTTTTCCCTCCTCCTCTCTTCTCCTCCTTCCTTCCTTCCTTTTCTTTTTTTCTAAAGTTGGATTCAGTTTCTTTGTGATATTTTCAGTATTTACAGTCTCTTTGTAATAATTACTGACTTATCTTACTTGATAACTTGTCATTTCTATTATTCCGTAACATAAGTTGTTTGGTAATCAAGAGATAGTTAGGGAGACTGTGATGAACATGTACACACTACTGTATTTAACATGGATCACCAATAAGCACCCACTGTATAGCAGATGGGATTCTGCTCAAGGCTGTGTAGCAGCCTGGGTGCGAGGGAAGTTTGGGGGAGAATGTATACGTATGTGTGTATGGCTGCGTCCCTTGCTGTTCGCCTGAAACTGTCACAACACTGCTCATCGGCTTTGCTGCTGTTGAGTCGCCCAGTCGTGTTTGACTCTTTGCCGACCCCATGTAGTGCAGCGTACCAGGGCTCCCTTCCCCTCACCATCTCCCAGGGTTTGCCCAGTCCATGTCTAATTTTGATTGGTGATGCCATCCAACCATCTCATCCTCTGTCACCGCCTGCTCCTCCTGCCTTCAATCTTTCTCAGCATCAGGGGCTTTTCCAACGAGTTTGGCTCTTTTAAGGTGCATTTCAGCAAAGCACTGAAGAACATGAGGCAGGCAACCAGAAAGATACCCGAGGAAAAAGTATAGCAGGCAGAAGTAGCAGAGCACGCTGAAAGGAGCACAGGAGCACATCTAACTCATTCAGGGAACTAAGTAGAGTGGTGAAGAGAGGAGACACTGGTAGCCGTGGTTAAAGAGGTCAGAGAAGTAAGGTGCTAGAGGAGGGGGCAGGTGCTTGTCTGTATTGGGGAAGATGTCAGGGTGTGGAAAGTGTTATAAGTAGTTGTGTGGATTTGGGCTTATATTCTGAGTTGAGGAGCTGTTTTGAGAACAGAATGATACAGTCCAATGTAGGCTTTTAAATGTTACTCTGGCTGCTCCTTTGAAAACAAAAGTACATAGAGGGACAAGGACAATTAGGATGCTATTGAAATATTTGAGATGAGACATAGTAGAAGTTTGGCTGAGAATAGTGGCAGTGGAGGTGATGAGAAAGGCTCAAACTCTGGAAATATTTTGAAGATAGAGCCAGTTTTCCCATCTAATTAGATATGGGTTTTATGAAAGAGAGGTTGGAAGTGACTATAGGAATTTTGGCCTGGAGCAGTTGGGAAGGATGGAGTTGCTGTGAAATGGGATGGGGAAGACTAGATGGAACGTGCTTGGGTGAGATGGGAAAAGATCAGGAGTTTTTTCTGGGACTGATAGTTTAAGGTATCATACATTAACTTGGAGATAGGAAGTATGCAGTTGGATGCATAAATGTGGAGTTTGGAAGAGAGGTCTCTGTTGGATATATATACACATTTAGAAGGGGTCAGCACATAGATGTTATTTAAAAAGCCATGGCATTGGATGAGATCACCTAAGTTAGAGTACCTGGAGCTTAGAGTACCTGAAGTCCAAAGACCCAAAGTCTTTGTATTGTTTATAGGTCAGAGAAGTGAGAGCCGTGGTTACCATGGAGGAGTTGCCAGAGAGGTAGGCTGAAAGCTCTATGACTGTAATAACCTCAAAGTCAAGTGAAAAAAAGATGTCAGGCAACAGGGAGTGATCAGCTGTGACAGATGCATCTCATTGGCCAACTGAAATAAGGACTGAGGATTTATCAAATTTGGGATGTTTCAGCCATTATTTCTTCAAACAATTTTTTAGTTCCTATTTCTTCCTTCTTTCCTTCTTGGTCTCCAAATTTCAAATGTATATATGTATATATATAATATATACACATGCACACATATATGTGTACACACACACACACACACACACACCCCACAAACATGTACGTGACCACAGGTTCCTGAGGTCTTGTTCATTTTTTTCCTGTAATCTTTTTTTCCTCTCTGTTCTTTTGATTGGATAGTTTCTCTCAATCTCTTTTCAAGCTTACTTTTCCCTCTGTCATCTCCATTTTACTATTGAACCCATCTTCATTTTTTTATTTTAGATATTGTATCTTCCAGGTCTAGAATTCTTATTGAATTCTTATTGAATTCCTTTTTATAGTTTCCATTTCTCTACTGAAAAATTCAGTCTTTTTAGTAATTTCTGAAAGCAGAGACATTACTTTGCCAGCAAATAGACATTACTTTGCCAGTCTAGTCAAGGCTATGGTTTTTCCTGTGGTCATGTGTGGATGTGAGAGTTGGACTGTGAAGAAGGCTGAGCGCTGAAGAATTGATGCTTTTGAACTGTGGTGTTGGAGAAGACTCTTGAGAGTCCCTTGGACTGCAAGGAGATCCAACCAGTCTATTCTGAAGGAGATCAGTCCTGAGTGTTCTTTGGAAGGAGTGATGCTAAAGCTGAAACTCCAATACTTTGGCCACCTCATGTGGAAAGTTGACTCATTGGAAAAGACTCTGATGCTGGGAGGGAATGAGGGCAGGAGAAGGGAATGACAGAGGATGAGATGGCTGGATGGTATCACCGACTTGATGGACATGAGTTTGAGTGAACTCCGGGAGTTGGTGAGGGACAGGGAGGCCTGGTGTGCTGCGATTCATGGGGTCGGAAAGAGTCGGACACGACTGAGCGACTGAACTGAACTGAATGTATTTCTGTTTATCTCATGTAATGTGGATACAGTGACCCTCTGATAGTTTAAACATCTTGATTATATGACTATTGGCATCTGTAGACTTTTCCCCTTGAGAAATGGTCACATTTTTCTTTTTCTCTTTGTCTGTCTTGTTTTTGTATGTCAGGTAATTTTGGATTGTATTCTGGATGATGTGATTATTATGTGTTCTTTGGAAAATGTTTGCTATTTTGTATTAACACACAGTCTGGTTTGGTTTTGATATTAAGTTGTGTTTTGCCTTCCGTGGATAGTGGTTTAAATCTCAGTTCAGTTCTTTCAGCCTTTGGTGTGATGGTTTGAGTCTGTTTTGCACATGAGTAATACAGCAGTTTGATACTTGTGCAGATGATTTATATCCTGCTTCAGGTCTCTAAACGTTTGCTGCTTTCATTTAGATCAGTTTCATATTGAACTGAAAGTTAATCATTGGATTTAGCCATAAAGAAATCATTTAAAGAGCAAATTTTACAAGATATTATAGGTAGAAATTTGATAGGAATGAGAGAAAGTGGAAAATGAGGAATTGGAGGGAGTAAGCTCAGGCAGTCCTGATACTTCTATAAGTGGAAAACAAGATAAAGAGTGGCAACTGGTGGGCATTGTGGAGTCAAGGAAAGGTTTTCTAAGTTACTTTTGTGCCTCAGACGGTAAAGAAACTGTCTGCAATGCAGGAGACCCGGGTTCAATCCCTGGGTAGGGAAGATCCCTTGAAGAAGGGAATGGCAACCCACTCCAGTATTCTTGCCTAGAGAATTTCGTGGACAGAGGAGCCTGATGAGCTAAAGTCTATGGAATTGCAGAGAGTCGGACATGACTGAATAACTAATACTTTTGTTTCTTTTTAAAAAAATACTGTGTTCTGTTTTATATAATATTCCATAGAATTGTTTATCAACATAATTTTGAATAACTGACTAGTATTCCATTCTGTTCATGTACGGGAATTTGCTTCACAATTTCCTCCTGGTTTTATTTAATTATAAATGACACTACAGTGAGTAGCCTTGTCGTTACATTTTCTGAAGCATTTCTAAATTTTTTAAGGACAAATTCCCCAAGGTGGGTCAGAGAGTGTCTGAGTATTTTAGAAGGTATTTGCTACTGCTGTGGATTGTTTCTGTGAATTAGGGGAGTAGTTTTTCCAGAAGAAACAGTTAATTCCAATCCTCCTTAAATTAAGTGGCTTCAATTTAATTGGATATTCTTAATAACACTTATTACCAGTTGCTTGAAAATTGAAGGAAGAAGATAAATTAGTTGTTGTAGCTAAAGAACGGTGGGACGTAGATGAAGAGATGACAATTAGATTCATCCCCAATTGATGCTTTTTTGTTATAATAGAAAATCTGCAGTGCCAGAGAGTTTAGAATGTAGACTGAGGATTGGTTGAAATTATTACCTTGACCCCTTAGCTTGATAAGGAAGGGAAGTGAAGGCAACAGAGGTGATATTTAGGAAAAAGTGAAAAGGATCTGCATCCCTCTTCATATTAGGTTTATACACGTTGTAAAGGTTCTTTTTGGTCTCATATAGATAGATTTTACTCTGGAAAATAAAAATGCATACTAATCTATGCTGGAGAGCAAAGAAATTAAATATTATTTCATATAGACTACAAACCATCCAGCTATATATATTTTTTACCCATTACATTTCTGACTCTTGAAGATGGATTAAGCTTGACAAAAGATAGTTACAACTGAGATATAATTGATACCATCAATGATTTTGTGGACAGATACAAACCTGTTTCCCTGTATAATATCTACTTGTCAAAGAAAGCTTAGTTTAAATCGAGTTGTTAATCAAACTATTCTCTGTACTATATAATTCAGCTCTTTTCTTTAACTTCTCTTTTGGATTATTTCACTTTTTGGTATACACTGAAGCTTGCAGTATGTTACCAATTCACTGCCAATTTAAAATATTTTAAATTTAAAGTGGGAACATTATTTACTTATTCAGGGAATGAGAAGATAGAGTCTAAATTACTTAACCCCTTTATTTTTTTTAATCCTTTCATTTTCCACTCTTGAGTTATTCATCTGTATTTTACTAAAAAGGGGTGAAGACAAGGAGCAGCAGATAAGCCAAGATTTGTTGAGAAAGAGGATAAAATGATATTTGCGCACTTTCTCATTTTATTTATATTCTGTCCCCAAACTATGTTCATAGTTAGCAAGTCAACAGTGTGTATGGATTATGAAATGGGATTGTTAAATTTTATTTTTGAGATCATGTATCTTCCTTTCAGGGAACTTTTCATTTTAAAAACCTGCTGTTCTCTTGACTTCTTACCTTATAAATTTAGAAAACACATTGCTCAGAAGAATTTTACTTGAAACCTTATCTGAATCACTCAAAAAAATGCAGCTTCATCACAAAGCTGTCAGTACGTGTGGAAAGTAATTAATAGTGAGATTGTATTAACCAGATAATGCTGAGAATCAGTTCAGAAGGAACTAGCTATATTGACTGCTTTTAACTTAATGTAGTGTTAAAAAAAGTAACCACTGTTCTTACCTGCTTGGACCTGAAAGTGAAGAGGGCATTTATTCTTTAATTAAATTTTTTGATTTTTAATTTTTAGGTGATTCGATCAGGGCAAAAATTGAAGAAAAAGTCTACTGACTCAGCCGAGAAACGTGGAGGCTGGTTTAGTGGGTTTTGGAGTAAGAAGGAATCTAAGAAAAAAGACGAAGAATCTTTGATTCCTGAAAGTAAGTTCTAAGTCATATGACTTACTGCACACTGGTAAGGAAAAAATATATAAATTTTGCTTTAGCTAGTTAGTTGCATTTTACTCTGTAATAATTTTGAAGTAAAAGTAGCTCAGTATAGTAAACATATAAGCAGATATATCAGGATGAAACATTTCCATGTTTTTTTTAAAGGAAGCTTTGAATTTTTGAGAAAAGTCATTTGTGTAAAAATTTGAAAGCTGAAATTCAGAAATCTCACATGTAGCATTCTTCCTTGTTACTTTTTACATGGATATTTACTTAGATGTTTCACTTAATTTTTAAAATACTTAGGAAATTGTAAAATTGCTGTGTGACACATGAATTGCCTTAATGTTACGTCTTCATTTTCTTGACCTAAATAAGCAAAATACATGATGTTTAACAAGTCAACACAGTATACTAGAGGAAATTACTTTGCTGCTTTTGCTGCAGCATTTGTGTCTATAAATTTAGGCCACCTGTTAATTTGTTTTGATTTTATTCACAGTCTCTGTAAGACTGAAGCAGTTGATTTCTTAAATATTGTCTTTTTATAGCTATTGATGACCTTATGACACCAGAGGAAAAAGATAAGCTCTTCACGGCTATTGGTTATAGTGAGAGCACCCACAACCTAACTTTACCCAAGCAGGTAATTATTTAGGTGGTAATTATTCAGGTGGTTTCATTTTTCTGTGTTATCTTGAATTGGATTAAACAAGTTGTTGATTTTTAGAGTAGCTAATAAAAATACGTTGCAGTTTATTTCTGCTTTGTTGTTCAGGTGCTAAGTCATGTCTGACTCTTTGCCACCTCATGGCCTGCAGGACACCAGGCTCCTCTGTCCTCCTCGACTTCCCAGAATTTGCTCAAATTCATGTCCATTGAGTTGGTGATGCTATTCCAGCACCACAGTGTGAAAGATTTGCTTTAGTGTTTGTTAAATGTTCAGTCAGACCTTATCATTTAAAACTGTCTCCAACTTTCGATATACTTGCTTTAATGAGTGTGAGAATAACCTGATAAAAAGTACTTATTGCAGAGGTAATTAAGTCTTTTAAAATTTTATCCTTCTTGTGTGTGTGAAATAGAACTCCTGTATGAAAGACTGAGCAAAATCAAAATGTGTTGCTCATTGGATTTGTCATGAAGCACAACTACGTAATTGCCATCAAGGTTAATTTATGGACCTTGCAATAGATAGGGCATTATTTTGAGATCTATCTCTGTTCTTTGATGAGTTCTATTTTGCTCATTTTCATTGCTGTGTAGGTCTTTTCATTTGGAAATAAGATTATAGTATGTGTGACTATTGATATTTTTCTAGTCATTCCTTCCATTCATATAATTTTGCTTTTNTAACCTGATAAAAAGTACTTATTGCAGAGGTAATTAAGTCTTTTAAAATTTTATCCTTCTTGTGTGTGTGAAATAGAACTCCTGTATGAAAGACTGAGCAAAATCAAAATGTGTTGCTCATTGGATTTGTCATGAAGCACAACTACGTAATTGCCATCAAGGTTAATTTATGGACCTTGCAATAGATAGGGCATTATTTTGAGATCTATCTCTGTTCTTTGACGAGTTCTATTTTGCTCATTTTCATTGCTGTGTAGGTATTTTCATTTGGAAATACCACTTTATTCATACTTTTGTTGATTTGCATTTGGGTTGTTCCTGTTTTTTGGTTGTTATGCTATTAATTGCTTGTAAATGTCTTTTAGTGGGTATATGAGGTTTTCTGCTCATTAAATCCTTTGTAATGGAATTGCTGTATCATAGGATATGAGTATATTTAACTTTAATAGATTCTGCTAAATACTTTTCCAATGTGGGAAACATTTCTATCAATAGTGTATGAGGATTCTCATTATTCCATGTCTTTACCAACTCTTATCATTATCAGTCCTTTAAATTTATCCATTCTAAATGGTGAGTATGTAGTACTCATTGTGGTTTTAATTTGTATTTTTTGGATAACCGAAGAGGGTTTTCACTTTTTTGTATGTTTTCTTTTGTGAAGTGGCTTTTGAGTCTCTTGTTTCTTATTGGGTTGTCTTTTTCTTGATGATTTGTAGAAGCTTTTTATGTATTTGTTACATTAAATTACATGACATCTCTAGAAATTATTCATCTTATAACTGGAAGTTTGTAGCTTTGACTGCCTCCATGTATTTCTCCCAAAACCTGCTCCCTGTTCCTAATAACCACCAGTCTATTCTCTGTTTCTGTGAGTTTTATCTTTTTAGGTTCCACATGTAAATGACTTACTTCACTTAGCATAATGTCCTCAAGCTACATACATGTAGCTGCAGGTTTTCCTTTTTATGGCTAAATAATATACGGTCATGTATATCCACACCACGTTTTCTTTATTTTTTCATCTGTCCTTGGAGACTTAGGCTGCTGCAGTGTCTTGGCTGTTGTGAATAAGGCTGCAGTGAACGTGGGGGTGCACATATCTCTTTGGGATATTGATTTTATTTCCTTCAGGTAAATATCCAGATGTGGAATTGCTGGATCACGTAGTACTTCTCTATTTAATTTTTGAGAAACCTCTTCATTGGTTTTTATACTGATGATACCAATTTGTGGTCTTCCGAGGTGGCTCAGTGGTAAGGAATCCTCCTACCAGTGCAGGAGACTCAGATTTGATCCTTGGGTTGGGAAGATCCCCGGAGAAGGAAATGGCAATCCACTCTAGTGTTCTTGTCTGGGAAATCCCGTGGACAGAGGAGCCCAGTGGGCTACCTTTTGTGAGGTCACAAAAGAGCTGGACACGACTTAGTGACTAAACAACAGTACCAGCTTACATTCTCACCCACAGTGTACAAGGGTGGGAATGTAAATTGGCATAGAATGATTGCCATTCTAAGAGGTATGAGGGGATACCTCATTATGTTTTTATCTTCTAAAGTACATTGACTATATTTTCTTCCGTATAAAGTTATTGCTTAATCTTTTAAAATTGAAGTATAGTTGATTTACACTATTATGTTAGTTTCAGGTGTACATCATAGTGATTTAATATTTTTATAGATTAGCCTCTGTTTAAAGTTCTTAGAAAATAATGACTATATTTCCCTGTGACATATAATGTATCCCTGTTGCCTATTAGTTTATGTATAATAAATAGTTTGTACCTTTAATTGGATTATTTGTTCTTTTGCTGTTGAGTTATATGAGTTCCTTTTGCTGTTGAGTTATATGAGTTCCTTTTGTATTTTTCTTATTAACCCCTTATCAGGTATGTAATATGCAAATATTCTCTCCCATTCTGTTGATTGCATTTTCATTTTGTGATTTTTTTTTTTTCTCTGCAGAAGCTTTTTAGTTTGATGTTGTCCTGATTGTTTATTTTTGCTTCTCTTCCTTCTGCTCAGTGTCGTATCCATTGAATCGTTGTCAAGATTGCCGCCAAGGAGCTTTTTCTCTATGTTTTCTTCTAGGAGTTATAGTTTCAGGTCTTATAGTTAAGTCATTTTTTGTGAGTGGTGTAAGATAGGGACCAGTTTCATTCTTTTGCACATGAATATCCAGGTTTTTTTTTTAGCACTATTTAATAAAGAAAATCTTTGCCCTATTGAATATTCTTGATTATTTTGTCAAATATTAATAGACTGTATGTGTATGAATTTATGTCTGTGCTCTTGATTAAGTTTAGTTAGTCTGTGTGCGTATTCTGATGCTAGCACCATACTGTTTTGATTTCTGTAGCTTTTTAATATAGTTTGAAATTAGGACGTGTCATGCCCCTAGTTTTTTTTCCCCTCAAGATTGCTTTTGCTATTTAAGGTCTTTTGTAGTTCCCATGCAAAATGCCATTGCGGTCTTGTAGGAATTGCATTGAATCTATAGATTACTTTGGGTAGTATGTACATTTTAAGAGTCCATAAATAAGACATAGCTTTAGCTTTTCTGCTTATGTTTTCTTTAGTTTTGTTCATGACTATCTTTTTGTTTACAGTGTAGAGATCTTTCACCTCTTTGGTTAAGTTTATTCCTAAGTATTTTATTTTTATTTTTATTTTTTTGTTGGCTGTTGTAAATGGGATCACTTAAAATTTTTTTCTCAAGTAACTCATTAGTATATAGAAACACAACTGATTTTCATTTGTTAATTTTGTATCCNTTTTCAGTGTAGAGATCTTTCACCTCTTTGGTTAAGTTTATTCCTAAGTATTTTATTGTTGTTGTTGTTTTTTTTTTGGCTGTTGTAAATGGGATCACTTAAAATTTTTTTCTCAAGTAACTCATTAGTGTATAGAAACACAACTGATTTTCATTTGTTAGTTTTGTATCCTGCAACTTTACTGAATTTTTTCATTAGTTCTTTTTTTGATGGAATCAAGTGTTTTCTCTATGTAAGAGGATACCATGTGCAAAGACAGGAATTTTTCCTTCTTCCTTTCTAATTTGGATACATTTTGTTTCTTTTTCTTGCCTGACTGCTCTTGCTATCATATCCGATACTATGTTTAATAGTAGTGGTGAGAGTGGGCACCCTTGTTTTGTTCATAATCCTGTCTCTTATACACATCTTGTTTAAAGTTCTTAGAAAATAATAGGC
>SJYW01034857.1:1667280-1756423 GCA_006410735.1 Raphicerus campestris | reverse complement strand
TTTTTTTTTAATCTATTGAAATAGTCATGTGATTTTTATCCTTTTATTCATGTGATGTGTTACATAAGTTATTTTCATTTGTTGAACCAACCTCACATCCTTGAGAGGAATCCTAATTGATTATGGTGTATGGTCTTTTTATCCACTCCTGTATTCTGGCCTGGAAAATTTCATGGACAGAGGAGCCTGGTAGGCTACAGTCCATGGGGTTGCAAAGAGTCAGACACAACTGAGCGACTTCACTCCCTTTCTTTCTTTGATTATTCATTCAGTCTCCTTCATTATTGGTTTATTCAGATTTTCTGTTTCTTGGTGATTCATTCTTGGTAGAGTATATGTTTCTCAGTATTTATCAATTTCTTCTAGATTTTCCACTTTGTTGGTGGATAGCTGTTCATAGTAATCACTTACGGTCTTTGGTATTTTTATGGTATCAGTTGTTATGTCTCTTCTTTAATTTTTCATTTTATTTATGTGTTTTTTTGTTGTTAGTCAATCTAAAGTTTGTCAGTTCTGCTTTTCTTTTCAAAGAACCAATTCTTAGATTTGTTAATCTCCTTTGTGTTTTTGTTTTTCTATTGTATCCTCTATTTCATTTATTTCTGCTGTAATCTTTATGATTTCCTTTATTCTTCTAACNTATGTGTTGTCTTTTTTTGTTGTTAGTCAATCTAAAGTTTGTCAGGTCTGCTTTTCTTTTCAGAGAACCAATTCTTAGATTTGTTAATCTCCTTTGTGTTTTTGTTTTTCTATTGTATCCTCTATTTCATTTATTTCTGCTGTAATCTTTATGATTTCCTTTATTCTTCTAACTTTGAGCCCAGTTTGTTCTTTCATAATTCTTTAAGGTGTGAAGCTAGGTTGTTTACTTGAGATCTTTCTTTTTTCTTGATGTAGGCATGCATCACTATAAACTTTCCTCTTAAAACTGCTTTTGCTGCATCCAGTAAGTTTGGTATGTTGTATTCCCATTTTTGTTGTCTCATAATAGTTTTTATTTTCCATTTTGATTTCTTTCTTGATCCAGGAGTATATCCAGGAGTGTGTTGTTTAATTTCCATGTATTTGTGAATTTTTTAGTGTTCTTATTATTGATTTTTAGTTTCCATTTCATTGTGGTTGAAAGATGCTTGATATAGTGTGTACTTTCTTGAATATTTTGAGGTTTTTTTTTGTGTGTGTGTGTGTGGTTGAATGTATGATCTATCCTAGAAAATATTCCATGTATTCCAGAAGAATATTCTGTGGCTGTTTGGTGGAACATTCTGTGTATGTCTGAGAAGTCCATATGGCTTGTAGTGTTATTTCCATTGTTTCTGTCTGGATGATCTCTCCCTTGTTGAGAATGGAGTATTGGAGTCCCCAGTTAATATTATATTGCTGTCTATTTCTTTTGGTTCTGTTAGTATATGATTTATATATTTAGGTACTCCAGTGGGTGCATGACATATTTATAATTGTTTACTCTTGATAGTGTGAACTCTTTATCATTATATAATGGCCGTCTTTGTCTTTTCCGGCCATTTTTAACTTAGGTCTATTTTTTTTTTATGGTGTAGGTATAGCTATCCTGTTTCTCTGGTTCATGTTTGCTTGAAATATCTTTCTCCATCTCTTCACTCTCAGTCTGTGTGTGGCCTTGAAGCTCAAGTGAGTCTCTTGTAGGCAACATACTATTGTATCTTTTTTTTTAAAGTCCATTTTGCCAGTTTCTGTCTTTTGATTGGATAATTTAATTCATTTACTTTTAAAGTAACTACTGATAGGTAAAGATTTACTATTTACATTTTGTCAGTTATTTTTTGACTCGTTTATAGATTCTGTGTTCCTTCTCTTCTTGTGTAGTTTGATGAGAATCATCTTTCTGGTTATCTGTCCTACCTTTAGTCTTGACCTATCAATTTTGGGAGCAGGATTTATTTTTCTCCATGTCTTATTAACTCTCCAAGTCATCAAGCAGATGTTCTTTGAATTTTGTTCAATTTTTGAGCTAGGTGATTGATCTGAATTAATTTACTTTAGTGAAAGCTGCTGAATTGAATATTTAGCCCACAAAATATCTTATCATTTCATTTTTTATTACCTTAAAAACTAAGAGAAATTAATTTTGAATGTTTTGTAAATGTCCTGTTTAAGAAGGCAATTTTGTATTATTGGGTTTTCTAATTTTTTTTTTTTTTACGGTGAACATAGTGATGCAAAGACCAACTGTGTTACTTTTTTAGATCATTTTATAATTTAACAATTTTAAATATGAATAAATTAAAGTAATTTCTTAAAATTTAACCATTTTCATTCATTTTTTTCATTTAGTATGTTGCTTATATAGTGGCACTGAAGTTAGTAAGCACCTCAGTTACAATAAGAGAAAATAGAAATATTCCAGAAATACTGAAAATTCAGATAATTGGTCTTGGCACCCAAGTATCTCAGCGACCAGGAGCACAAGCGCTTAAGTAAGTTTTAAAAACATATTATTTCAATTTTTATTTCTAGGTGTGACTTCAGGCGAAAACATATAATGTAGTTAGCATAAAAATTGATTAATAGTAATTCCTCTCTGTGTTTTTCCTTTAGCATGTGAGTATGGTCATTTTATTTGAGTTTGTTTTGTTATGAAACTATGTGAGAAGCTCATTATTTGTTCTGTTGCTTCTTTCCTTCACAAATATTTCTTGTATACTGTTCAGTTCATAGATTTGTTACTATGAAGACTATGCATAAAAACAGTAACTTTTTGTTTTCAAGGTGTTTATGGTATAGTTGATAAGAGAAGAAATACAGAAAGTTAACTTAAAATCTGTATAATAATTGGATTGGCCAAAATGTTTGTTTAGGTTTTTCCTTAAGATATTTTGGGCTTCCCAGGTGGTGCTGGGAAGGTGGTAAAGAGCCTACCTGCCAATGCAGCAGACATAAGAGATGTGGGTTTGATCCCTGGGTGGGGAGGATCCCCTGGAAGAGGGCAAGGCAACCCACTCCAGTATTCTTGCCTGGAGAATCCCATGGACAGAGGAGCCTGGCAGGCTACTGTCCATAGGGTTGCGTAGAGTTGGACATGACTGAAGTGACTTAGTATGCACGCATTATGGAAAACTCCAAACAAACTTTTTGGCCAACTCGGTATTTCAGAGCTCAGGAGTAATAAGGAGCTAAAATGTTAAATACTTTAGGATTAATGCTATACAGACTCAGCTGTGGAAGGGAATAACTGGTCTCAAAGAACTGGGACTTAGCTTAACTGATTGGAAGGACCAGCAGGAGCAGGGATGAGGGAGAACAGTTTTAGGGTTATGTGAAACAGGGAGATGAATCCCATAAGTTTAGTGTATCATGTATTCATGTTACAGTTCTGCAGTGTTGTGAAGCTAGTCAAAGCAGGTTTTTCATGAGGATTAGGAGAACAACAACAACAAAATAAACAAATCAGGAAAAAAACAGAATCCCAGATTCTGTGGGTAGTTAAATGCCAGGCTAAGGTGTTTGGACTTCAACTCTGGATGATAGATGTCCTGATTCTCAAAGGAGTTTTTTTTTAAAAGGGAAATTTGTACTTCAAACTGTTATATTGCAAAGGATCTTATTTTTAATACTTCTTTTTTTCCTTATTGGATTGTAGCTTGGAAGCAAAATTAGAACACTGGTATATAACAGGTCTGAGACAACAAGATATTATACCATCACTTGTGGCTTCAATTGGCGATACTGCATCATCCTTGCTTAAAATTGAATTTGAAACCAATCCAGAGAGCAGTACTGCTGACCAGACTCTCATTGTTCAGTCTCAGCCTGTGGAAGTCATCTACGATGCTGTGAGTACACGGAGAGAGTGAATCTTCATCAAACACATCTTAAGCTTCTGACATACGGTTTTTTGTTTTTCCATTTTCATATTTAACCTTTATTTACCTAGCAGCTCCGTTTAGTGATACCTTTTTCTTGTTTAAAGGGTAGTACGTGTGTAGTTTTTTATATTTATTTATTTGGCTGCGTTGGGGCTTAGTTGCGGCATGTGGAATCTTCATTGTGACGTGTGAGCCTATCTACCCCGTGGCATGTAGGACCTTAGTTCCCTGACCAGGGATCAAACCAGAGTCCCTGCATTGGAAGGTGGAGTCTTAACTGTTGGACCACCAGGGAAGTTCCAGCAACTAATTTTGATTTTTGATATACTACAGATTTTTTTTTTTCCCTACTGTAAGGTATACTACCTATGCTTGTGTTAAATTTTTTAAAAATGGTAATATATTCTTAAAGAAGTCTTTGCCTTTTATACCAACTAACTACTCACAAATAATTATATACTGACTTTCCACTCCAGTTTCTTTTTGCTTATTCTCCCTTTGTCCTCATTGTTTGTAACCAATTTAAGGAAATTTAGGAGCAAATAAAAGAATTTTAGATACTGATCACATGAGAAAAAAGCATTGTCATTTCTGTGTTACTGAAAAAGCTGGCTCCAGTTCTGTATCTGTAGCTCCATCTTTATTCAGACTCTCTTAATTCATCTTGAGCTAGCCAAGATGTGGAAGGTTGTGGTTCATTATTCCATCACTTGTTGGTTGGCTCACTTTGTGTTTTAAGATCTCTGACTCATTTTTGCTGTACAGTTATGGAAATAAATTCACAGTGTGGGTAAGAGGCAGAACTTACTGTTTTCTCTGCTTTTTTAAAAAATTTAAATTGTGGCAAAATACATATAATTTACCATCTTAGTCATTTTTTAAGTGTATAGTTCAGAAGTGTTAAGTACATTTGCACTGTTGTACATCGAGTCCCCAGTACTCATTCTTTCTTGCAAAATGTCTGATTTTTGATTTGAAGTTTTAGATGTAGGTAAGGGTAGAACAGTTTTCTTATTTCCTTTCAAAACTTTAGAGCACAGAGGAATCCAGTTGCAGTATACATTCTGGTGGCTAAGACTAGAAGTAATACCCCGTTGCTACATCAACATGATTCCACCAAACATACTCAAGGTCACCTTAATGATATGCACAGCTTTGTTGCCTTTTCAATAAGCTTAAATGGCCTATACCTTTTTTCAGGTTCTCTTTCCCTCCAGAAGGAGTTGTAGGAGGGTAGCTTATCTTTGGAAGTGCCGTCTCAGTTCAGAGCCAGATTTGATTAGAATTAAACTGTAACTTTATAATTTATAATATGGAAAATACTGTGTATAACTTGCTTATATTTTCAATGATTTTACAGAAAACCATCAATGCAGTGGTTGAATTCTTTCAGTCAAATAGGGGATTGGATCTTGAGCAAATTACATCAGCTACATTGATGAAGCTTGAGGAAATTAAAGAGAGAACTGCTACAGGTAAAGAATTTGATGCAGAAGCATCATCTCAACTCTCAAAAATTTTTTCTCTCCTAATGTAAGCACTACATTTGAAACAGTGTAGGTAGCTTTTTCTTGAATATACCTGCCAGACTGGGTGAGAAAGAGAATGATACGGGGCATAGATGATTCTGTCAGCTGTTCAATTTAGGAACCTGTGCTGCAGAGTAAACTTGAAATGTAAAAGTTCCCTGTCTCAGTTCTTAAGCGACTGTTCACCATGCTGTGTGTGAATCGAGTTTTAAAGATACATACTTTTGTGTATCGTGGCCTCTAAATTCAGGTCACCTACTATATCTGGTTACTTAACTAAAGTGAGAAGTGAAAGTCACTTAGTCATATCTCACTCTTTGTTACCCTGTAAACTGTACAATCAATGGAATTCTCCAGTCCAGAATACTGCAGTGGGTGGCCTTTCCCTTCTCCAAGGGATCCTCCCAACCTAGGGATTGAACCCAGGTCTCTTGCATTGCAGCCAGATTCTTTACCAGCTGAGCCACAAGGGAAGCCCAAGAACACTGGAGTGGGTAGCCTATCCCTTCTCCAGGAGTGGGTAGCCTATCCCTTCTCCAGGAGTGGGTAGCCTATCCCTTCTCTAGGAGTGGATAGCCTATCCCTTCTCCAGCGATTCTTCCTGACCCATGCATTGAACCCGGGTCTCCTGCATTGCAGATGGATTCTTTACCAACTGAGCTATGAGGGAAGCCCACTTAACTAAAGAAATAGCGAATTTTCAATCTCTGACTGAAATACTAGCTGTGTCAGGTTTATTGTATTATGCAGTGCGATTGTTTCCCATCGATCACATATAATTTAAACTACACACCAAGTGGAGGACCTAATCTGTGGAAAGAACTTCACCAACATACTATTCAAGTGACATTCTTTTTCTCGTTAATAATATGATTATATTCATGTATTTAAATTTGGCTGTTTTTCATCAGTTTTTTTCCTTCTTGTAGGACTTACACATATTATTGAAACCCGAAAAGTTCTTGATTTAAGGATAAATCTGAAGCCTTCTTATCTAATAGTTCCACAGACCGGTTTCCACCATGAAAAGTCAGATCTTCTCATCTTAGATTTTGGTACCTTTCGGGTAGGTGTGTATACATTTCTGCCTGTCCCTGTTTGCTCAGCTTAGTAGCTAGCTGTCTGACAGTTTGCTGTTTTTCTCTCAGAGTTCACTTAAACTAAACCTAGACTTACTTCTTCTTAAGCATTTTGTTATGCTTAACATAGATTGTGTAGTTATATGTATTTTATGGCTATTCAAAAAAAAATACCTTACATTTTCTGAAATGGTGGATGATTTGATATTGAAGGCTGGATTACTGCTGTTTTTTCCTAATTAGAAAGATGCACTTCTAGTTTTCAAGCGTTCCTAGGTTTCTGAAATCTAATTGCCTAGTTTTCTTTATTCATTTATATATCTTGAGAATATAGAATTATGCAAATATGGTTACATATTTGTTAAATCACTGATAACAACTATTAGAATACAAGAACTCCAAGGGCTTGGATGTTGAACCTCCCAGCATTCCAATCTTCTGAGAAAAAGTGAAGATTTCAAAAACTATTGTCTTGAATTGATCCTTGATTCCTTTGGGCAGAGGGAAAAGGAAGTTGAGATTGGAGCTGAATTCTAATGGCCTGATTGTTCATTTATATAGTGGGGAGAGGGAGGAATAAAACCTGTTTTACGGTGGAGTGTTTAAGATGAATTGTAGGGGAACTTGATCCACAAGTAGTGACAACTCCTGAGAGCCAGGAATTGTTTCATGTTTAGACAGATTGAGAGAGAGTTGTTGTAACTCATCTTCTAATTAATGTCAGCATGCTGAGTACCTGTTATCCAAACATAATAGAGATGTATGCTCATATGGTATATTCCAAATAAAATATTTGCTAATAACTATCAGAAACTGAAGCAAAAATGTGAATTCATTAAAAGCAATATTTTAATTTAGGCTTTAAGAAAACAACTTATGTTAATATATAGATTTTTCTGTTAAAAAATTAAGCTTTCTCTCCATTTTAGCTTAACAGTAAAAATCAAGGTTTGCAGAAGACTAGTAATTCATCTCTTGAAGAAATAATGGATAAGGCATATGACAAGTTTGATGTTGAAATAAAAAGTGTACAGCTCCTCTTTGCAAGAGCAGGTAAACTGTTGCTCAGTTTTCAGAATCTTGAAATTATGTTGAATAGCTTTGGTAAATAGATATGTATGTTCTCATGTATATCATCCCTGATGACATTTTGAACATGTGTGCTGCTGGTCACTTAAGAGAACCAAATAGAGGTCCCTCAGTGAAAATCTTTGTCACAATTCCAAATAGAGATGGTCACTGTTCATCTTCGGGTACTTAGTATTGTTTGTATCTAAGTCCAGTCAGTGTCTATTTTTTTTTTTTTTAATGTGACATAAAACTCCCATAAAAGACAAAATAGAAGTTGCATTTAGCTCACGTTCCTCTATCCCAGTGTGTTTGGGATGTCTCAGTGTTGTTTCCCCTTGCTGCCTTCATTTCTAAAATATTTTACTATCAGCCTAGTTTTTATTTTGAATAGTATTACATTTGATACTTGAGAAGTATGGATATAATCTTTAAAGGTAGTGAACTTATTTTCCAAAAGCTTTGGTGTTTTCTACTCCTTAAATGAAGATCACTGGTTCTCTATACTTCTTTAGTATCTAGAAGCAATAAATATTTGCAAAATATCCTTGTATATATATCACTCTGTGGAAGGTCATTGGAGGAAAGGATGTGGCTTCTATGTGCAGAGTATATACTATAGTGGGAGTGCTGAGATTTATTAAAATATAAATACATAATGCTGTACTTAGTCTTATAGATAGAGCCTGAATATTAATTTCTTGAAGAGAAGTACCTGTACAGACCATTAAACCTGCCTTTTCTTTTGTATATACGTATAGTAATTGTTTGAATTATAAGCAATAAAGAAGTTTATTTATTGCCATCAATTAAGGTATGTGTAGGGTTCTATTAATCATTGGAAGTTTGTCTTTAGAACCTTCTTATTTGGAAGAGAAGTGACTGTTGTACTTTTCTTGTCATAAAATCTTGCTTGATAAAACTCATTTTTCCTTTAGAATAATTGCCAGAAACCTGTCCGCCCCCCCCACCCCCGCCCCTCGTCGTTTTCTCCTTTTACTTTTCCTGCAGCTCCCCAGCCTTGATCTCTAATTCTGGAATCAAAGGCAGTAAATTCCTAGATTTTTTTCTCTGTTGACTTNTTGGGATGTCTCAGTGTTGTTTCCCCTTGCTGCCTTCATTTCTAAAATATTTTACTATCAGCCTAGTTTTTATTTTGAATAGTATTACATTTGATACTTGAGAAGTATGGATATAATCTTTAAAGGTAGTGAACTTATTTTCCAAAAGCTTTGGTGTTTTCTACTCCTTAAATGAAGATCACTGGTTCTCTATACTTCTTTAGTATCTAGAAGCAATAAATATTTGCAAAATATCCTTGTATATATATCACTCTGTGGAAGGTCATTGGAGGAAAGGATGTGGCTTCTATGTGCAGAGTATATACTATAGTGGGAGTGCTGAGATTTATTAAAATATAAATACATAATGCTGTACTTAGTCTTATAGATAGAGCCTGAATATTAATTTCTTGAAGAGAAGTACCTGTACAGACCATTAAACCTGCCTTTTCTTTTGTATATACGTATAGTAATTGTTTGAATTATAAGCAATAAAGAAGTTTATTTATTGCCATCAATTAAGGTATGTGTAGNTATTCATGTTGAGTTGGCCAAAGCAATGGTGGAAAAAGACATTAGAATGGCAAGGTAATGTATGAGTTTCCTTTATATTATAAAATCAACAAGGTGAAGTAATTCTGCATCAGTTACTGAATTTTAAGAAACCACAGCTAGGCTTCTAAAGGACACAACAAATAATGATTGTCTTATAGCAGAAATACATTTTTAAGAAAATGTTTATTTGAATTCTATATCACCTCTCTTATTTCAGAAGCATTTGGGCTTTCACATCCTGTAAAAGCTGTTATCCCTGTTTTTCTTTTTTATTAATTTTTATTGGAGCATGGTCGCTTTACAGTGTTGGGTTAGTTTCTACTGTGCAGCAAAGTGAATCAACAGTCCGTATACTATGTGTTTTTGGATGGATCAAATTCAAGGTTCTATATTAAAAAAGAAAATCTTTAAAAATTACGAGCTGTTTTGATTATGAAGCCATAGAAATCTTGAGAATAATCTAAGGGAATGGAAAGTAGAAACTGAATTTTGAATTTAAGTAAATAATTATATGACATATTTTTGTTGCCTTTCTAAGAACAGTCTTATTGAAGTCTTACGAATATTCAGTAAGCTGCATCTGTTTGAAACGTACGTTTTGATAAGTTTTGATGTAAGTGTTTCTCTGTGGAACCATCTCCACAGTCAAGATCATGAACACATCCAACATCCTCAGAAGCCTTTTTGCTGCTTTGTATTCTCTCCCTCACATCCCTTCCTGCCAGGAAACATTGATCTGCTTTCTGACACTCCCAGTTTGTTGGGAGTTTTCTATAAATAAAACCATACAATTTCAGTTCTTTTTTTCTTTGACTTCTTTCATTATAATTGAGATTTATTTGTGCTGGGTGTATCAGTAGTTCATTGGTACTCTTTATCAGTTGGATGTTAAACCAGCCATGCATTACTAGATAAACCTGTTTTAATAATGTATTATTCTTTTAAAATGTTGAAGTTGCTTGCTAAAATCTTGTCATGAAGTTTTAAAACCTTACGTCTCTGTTTATGAGGGCTGTTGACTTGTGCCTTAGTTTCGTGTTTTCACATCAGTGTATCAGGGCCAGGCCTCAGGGAGGGAAGTCGTGTAGAATTGGTGTTTTTTTCCTCCTTAAACGTTTGGTAGAATTTGCCAGTGAAACCTCTTGGGCCTGGAGTTTTCTTTCTGGAGGAAGTTTAATACTATGTCAGGTGCTGACAAATGCTATAAAATTAATTAAAGGGAGGTGAGGAGGTAAAGAGTGATGGGGTGGGTACTCTTTGATGTTTAGAGTGACAAATCTTTAACACCAGCAAATAAGTTATATACAGTGTTTTAGGTTTTAAAATATAGACAATTTGTGTTCACAATATCTTCCTAAAAAATAAGTTTTCCTTAAGATAGTTTGGCTGCTTAAGAAGGATATGAAACTTGGCTTACATAGAACTTCCTATTTCCTGACAATGTTGAGACATTAATGTAATTAGATTAAAACATATGCAAGGTAACTATGACCCACAAGGTAATCTCCTCTCCACTCCCTTCCCTCTTACATAGTATAGAGAAGCTGGACCTTGAAACCTTAGAGTTTAATTAATTATGTTTTTAGATTTAAAGTATCCGGAGGGCTTCCTTTGATGCATGTGAGAATTTCTGACCAGAAGATGAAAGATGTACTGTGTTTGATTAACAGTATACCCTTGCCACAGAAATCATCTGCACAGTCTCCAGAGAAACAGGTAGATGGAGATAATAAAAATTCTAAGTATCTTTACATTTTTATATATAGTGAGTTTTTTTCATCTTTTTATGAGCTGTTTTGTTTTTCAGTATCGTTTACGGCCAGTTTCATTTTTGTGATTTTTTTTTTTAAGGTTAATTGCAATTGATTCTGTACACTGAGTAAATAAAGACTAGCATATGGTTACTACTGTTTTGGAGTGATGGTATAAAGTCTTTTGTGGGGAATAACGAAACAAATACATAAATGAAAGGAAAAATGTTTTTCATGTTTAGGAAATGTGTTTTAAGTAAAGGTAGACATAGAAACCAGAATGGTTGTCTAAGGAGGCCTTACACATTGCTGAGAAAAGAAAAGACGTGAAAGGCAAAGGAGAAAAGGAAAGATATACCCATTTGAATTCAGCTTCCAAAGAATAGCAAGGAGAGATAAGAAACCCTTCCTCAGTGATCAGTGCAAAGAAATAGAGGAAAACAATAGAATGGGAAAGACTAGATATCACTTCAGGAAAATTAGAGATATCAAGGGGAAATTTCATGCAAAAATGGGCGCAATAAAGCACAGAAATGGTATGGACCTAAGAGAAGCAGATCTTAAGAAGAAGTGGCAGCAATACACAGAAGAACATTATGAAAAAGATCTTCATGACCCAGATAACCACGGTGGTATGATCACTCACCTAGAGCCAGACATCTTAGAATGCAAAGTCAAGTGGGCGTTAGGAAGCATCACTAGGAACAAAGCTAGTGGAGATGATGAAATTCCTGTTGAGCTATTTTAAATTGTAAAAGATGATGCTGTGAAAGTGCTGCACTCAATATGCCAGCAAATTTGGAAAACTCAGCACTAGCCACAGGACTGGAAAAGGTCAGTGTTCATTCCAATCCCAAAGAAGAGAAATGCCAAAGAATGCTCAAACTCCCACACAATTGCACTCATCTCACACGCTAGCAAAGCACTGCTCAAAATTCTCCAAGCCAGGCTTCAACACTATGTGAACCGTGAACTTCCAGATGTTCAAGCTAGATTTAGAAAAGGCAGAGGAGCCAGAGATCAAATTGCCAGCATCTGCTGGGTCATCAAAAGAGCAAGAGAATTCCAGAAAAACATCTACTTCTGCTTTATTGACTAGGCCAGCCTTTGACCGTGTGGATCACAACAAACTATGGAAAATTCTGAAAGAAATGAGAATACCAGACCACCTGACCTGCCTCTTGAGAAATCTGTATGCAGGTCAGGAAGCAACAGTTAGAACTGGGCATGAAACAACTGACTGTTTCCAAATTGGAAAAGGAGTACGTCAAGGCTGTATATTGTCACCCTGCTTGTTTAACTTATATGCAGAGCACATCATGAGAAATGCTAGACTGGATGAAGCAGAAGTTGGAATCAAGATTGCCAGGAGAAATATCAATAACCTCAGCTATGCAGATGATACCACCTTAATGGCAGAAAGTGAAGAAAAACTAAAGAGCCTCTTGATGAAAGTAAAAGAGGAGAGTGAAAAAGTTGGTTTAAAACTCAACATTCAGAAAACTAAGATCATGGCATCTGGTCCCATCACTTCATGGCAAATAGATGGGGAAACGGTGGAAACAGTGACAGACTTTATCTTTTTGTGCTCTAAAATCACTGCAGATAATTGATTGCAGCCATAAAATTAAAAAAAGCTTGCTCCTTGGAAGAAAAGTTATGACTAACCTAGACAGCATATTAAAAAGCAGAGACATTACTTTACCAACAAAGATCTATCTAGTCAAATGTATGGTTTTTCCAGTGGTCATGTATGGATGTGAGAGTTAGACTGTAAAGAAAGCTCAGCACTGAAGAATTAATGCTTTTGAACTGTGGTATTGGAGAAGACTCTTGAGAGTCCCTTGGACAGCAGGGCAATCCAACCAGTCAATCCTAAAGGAAATGAGTCATGAATATTCATTGGAAGGACTAATGCTGAAGCTGAAACTCCAATACTTTGGCCACCTGATGAGAAGAACTGACTCATTTGAATAGACCCTGATTCTGGGAAAGACTGAGGGCAGAAGGAGAAGGGGATGACAGAGGATGAGATGGTTGGATGGCATCACTGACTCGATGGACAAGAGTTTGAGTAAACTCTGGGAGTTGGTGATGGGCAGGGAAGCCTGATGTACTGTAGAGTCCACAGGGTCGCAAAGAGTCGGAAATGACTGAGAGACTGAACTGAACTGGCGACACAGGAATCTTCTTTAAAATATTGTCAAACATATGATCATTATAAAGTTTTCAAATGTGTTAGACTTAGAAGTCCTAGATCACTTTGCTTGGAATTGATCTTTATAACATAAAATATATGTTGGGCTTCCATGTATTTTGAAGTGAAGTTTGAGATGGCCAACTAATATTGATACTGTTTTCCAGAAACCTTGAAAAAGATGTAGAGTTAATATTGTAACAGACAGCAACTGAATGATGCAATAATAGGCAAACTTACCTACTAGTTATACATGATTCTGCTCTTTTAAATGCAAGTGGTAGTCTTAATAATAAGTAAACTCCAGCCAACCATTAGTTAAGTTGATTGTAAAGTGTGCTTTGTTGGAAGATTTGTGTGCTGTATAAGTGTCTTTCCAGCTCTCACTCACTTCTATTACTTTTAAAGTATCTATCTCATTTATGTATATTTGCAAATTAGTATGTTTAGAATACCTTTGTATTATTTGCTAGGTATCCTCAATTCCTATCATATCAACTAGAACAAAAGGCCTACTTGGTACGCCCTTGTTGCTGGATGGCATTGAATCAGGTAAGGAGAGTAAAAAGTTCTTTATTAAACAAAATCTATAAATTAGTATATTGAAATACAATTTTGACAAAAGAATTGTGAAAGTGTTGTAGTATTTGACTGGTTTTATTTCTAGTTGTGCTACTAACCAGCAGTGAGACTTTAAATCATTTATTTTTATTTATTCCTGAGTTTCTTTGTTTGTATGAAAGTGTTTTTGTGATTGATAGTGTTTAAGATTCTAAATAAGCTCCATTTTTTTGGCCCTGATCTCTACTTGAGTCTTTTCTTTATCTCTGGTCTAACTGATCTTTTTTGATTTAGAGCTGGAATGTGAACTTGATGAAGGCAAGGATAATGTCTGTCCTGGTCACTCTAGTATCCTAGTGGCTAGTATAGACTGATATGTGATAGATGATACCCAATAAATATCTTATTGAAAAGTGAATGAATAACCTGAAGTGAAAAGCAATCAGAAATGATGAAGAAGGAAATAGAAAGGCAATTTGATTTTATATATGAATATCCCATGCCAGGTTGAGTTACTTTGTGGAACTTAGAAAGAAGCTGTATTATGATTCTGAATATGAAGGTTTTGTCTAATAAATGAAGTTTACTTTTGAGCTATTTCACTTCGAGTATTTTATGCAGTTTTCGATGGACATTCTCTCAAGTCAGTTTTCTTCCTTTAGAATCTGAGGATGAGTATTTTGATGCTGAGGATGGAGACATACAGCCTAGTAAAAGTACGAAAGTGTCAGATGTGAAAAAAGTTCCTGAGGCCCCAAATGAGGAGCTCATTAATCTTCTACTAAAGTTTGAAGTTAAAGAGGTATGTGTATTTGCTTGTCCATAAGTATATTCTTGTTACTGCTGTCCTTATAAACAGTCTCATGCTAGACCCAAACATCAAATATATTTAAAATGTGGTATGCTATCTTCCCTACTCCCACACACGCATGCATGTGTGTATATACACACACACATAGTTCTAATAAAATAAAATGTTATTTTGTAAAAACTGATATGTGTGATCTACAGTCTATCTGATCTATTCTGGAAAAGCTTGAGACTCTCAGTTAGGATTTTCTTTTCTGTAGAAAATTTCTGTGACATATTTCCCCCAGTTTTTTCAACTTTAAAGTAAATAATATAGTTTATTTTCATGCTTATAATTTAGAAAAATGCAAGCAAGCTAAATTTGCAGTATTGTCTTTACAATCATTAAGTCATGTAATAATAAAAGGAAACATTGACATGGAGAAGTGTTCATGGCATACTTTTATTTGGGGAAGAAAAGAGGTTACACTTCCAAGGATATAATTCCATTTAGAAATTAAACACATGCAAACACACCTTTTTAAAATAAATGATAGTATTCCTCTCTGCATAGTGAGATTATAGTTTTTCGTTTTTGCCTCTTTGCTTTTTGTGTACTAAGAAATTTTAAATGAAAATTTATTGCTTTGAAATAAAACAGAAAAAGTATAAAAAGGAGGTGCTTCTTAGTGACTGTTTTATACCTGAGTATTATTGGGATTTGTTTAAAGAAAGACTTGTTCTCCATGTTCAGCCTTCTTTGAATTACCTGTCTCTCATATTTCCATCTAACACATTAGAAAACCCCTTGACTTTACTTTCATAAGATTCTCAAATGATTTCCCTTCTGTTCCATTGCTTCTGCAGAGTCCAAGTCATCATCATCTCTTGCTTGGACTATTGCAGAAGGCTCTTAACTGTCTCTCTGCTTCTATCAGGCACTCTGTTCTCTACACAGTACCCGGAGTGATCCGTTGTTAGGGAAAGTCAGGTCATGCCATTGCTTTGCTCATAATCCGATAGAGGCTTTCAATCTCATTCACAGTAAAGGGCTGAAATCTTCCCATGACTACAGTGTTTTACATGGGCTACAAGTCACACCGTGTGACTTCTTTNTGAATAGACCCTGATTCTGGGAAAGACTGAGGGCAGAAGGAGAAGGGGATGACAGAGGATGAGATGGTTGGATGGCATCACTGACTCGATGGACAAGAGTTTGAGTAAACTCTGGGAGTTGGTGATGGGCAGGGAAGCCTGATGTACTGTAGAGTCCACAGGGTCGCAAAGAGTCGGAAATGACTGAGAGACTGAACTGAACTGGCGACACAGGAATCTTCTTTAAAATATTGTCAAACATATGATCATTATAAAGTTTTCAAATGTGTTAGACTTAGAAGTCCTAGATCACTTTGCTTGGAATTGATCTTTATAACATAAAATATATGTTGGGCTTCCATGTATTTTGAAGTGAAGTTTGAGATGGCCAACTAATATTGATACTGTTTTCCAGAAACCTTGAAAAAGATGTAGAGTTAATATTGTAACAGACAGCAACTGAATGATGCAATAATAGGCAAACTTACCTACTAGTTATACATGATTCTGCTCTTTTAAATGCAAGTGGTAGTCTTAATAATAAGTAAACTCCAGCCAACCATTAGTTAAGTTGATTGTAAAGTGTGCTTTGTTGGAAGATTTGTGTGCTGTATAAGTGTCTTTCCAGCTCTCACTCACTTCTATTACTTTTAAAGTATTTATCTCATTTATGTATATTTGCAAATTAGTATGTTTAGAATACCTTTGTATTATTTGCTAGGTATCCTCAATTCCTATCATATCAACTAGAACAAAAGACCTACTTGGTACGCCCTTGTTGCTGGATGGCATTGAATCAGGTAAGGAGAGTAAAAAGTTCTTTATTAAACAAAATCTATAAATTAGTATATTGAAATACAATTTTGACAAAAGAATTGTGAAAGTGTTGTAGTATTTGACTGGTTTTATTTCTAGTTGTGCTACTAACCAGCAGTGAGACTTTAAATCATTTATTTTTATTTATTCCTGAGTTTCTTTGTTTGTATGAAAGTGTTTTTGTGATTGATAGTGTTTAAGATTCTAAATAAGCTCCATTTTTTTGGCCCTGATCTCTACTTGAGTCTTTTCTTTATCTCTGGTCTAACTGATCTTTTTTGATTTAGAGCTGGAATGTGAACTTGATGAAGGCAAGGATAATGTCTGTCCTGGTCACTCTAGTATCCTAGTGGCTAGTATAGACTGATATGTGATAGATGATACCCAATAAATATCTTATTGAAAAGTGAATGAATAACCTGAAGTGAAAAGCAATCAGAAATGATGAAGAAGGAAATAGAAAGGCAATTTGATTTTATATATGAATATCCCATGCCAGGTTGAGTTACTTTGTGGAACTTAGAAAGAAGCTGTATTATGATTCTGAATATGAAGGTTTTGTCTAATAAATGAAGTTTACTTTTGAGCTATTTCACTTCGAGTATTTTATGCAGTTTTCGATGGACATTCTCTCAAGTCAGTTTTCTTCCTTTAGAATCTGAGGATGAGTATTTTGATGCTGAGGATGGAGACATACAGCCTAGTAAAAGTACGAAAGTGTCAGATGTGAAAAAAGTTCCTGAGGCCCCAAATGAGGAGCTCATTAATCTTCTACTAAAGTTTGAAGTTAAAGAGGTATGTGTATTTGCTTGTCCATAAGTATATTCTTGTTACTGCTGTCCTTATAAACAGTCTCATGCTAGACCCAAACATCAAATATATTTAAAATGTGGTATGCTATCTTCCCTACTCCCACACACGCATGCATGTGTGTATATACACACACACATAGTTCTAATAAAATAAAATGTTATTTTGTAAAAACTGATATGTGTGATCTACAGTCTATCTGATCTATTCTGGAAAAGCTTGAGACTCTCAGTTAGGATTTTCTTTTCTGTAGAAAATTTCTGTGACATATTTCCCCCAGTTTTTTCAACTTTAAAGTAAATAATATAGTTTATTTTCATGCTTATAATTTAGAAAAATGCAAGCAAGCTAAATTTGCAGTATTGTCTTTACAATCATTAAGTCATGTAATAATAAAAGGAAACATTGACATGGAGAAGTGTTCATGGCATACTTTTATTTGGGGAAGAAAAGAGGTTACACTTCCAAGGATATAATTCCATTTAGAAATTAAACACATGCAAACACACCTTTTTAAAATAAATGATAGTATTCCTCTCTGCATAGTGAGATTATAGTTTTTCGTTTTTGCCTCTTTGCTTTTTGTGTACTAAGAAATTTTAAATGAAAATTTATTGCTTTGAAATAAAACAGAAAAAGTATAAAAAGGAGGTGCTTCTTAGTGACTGTTTTATACCTGAGTATTATTGGGATTTGTTTAAAGAAAGACTTGTTCTCCATGTTCAGCCTTCTTTGAATTACCTGTCTCTCATATTTCCATCTAACACATTAGAAAACCCCTTGACTTTACTTTCATAAGATTCTCAAATGATTTCCCTTCTGTTCCATTGCTTCTGCAGAGTCCAAGTCATCATCATCTCTTGCTTGGACTATTGCAGAAGGCTCTTAACTGTCTCTCTGCTTCTATCAGGCACTCTGTTCTCTACACAGTACCCGGAGTGATCCGTTGTTAGGGAAAGTCAGGTCATGCCATTGCTTTGCTCATAATCCGATAGAGGCTTTCAATCTCATTCACAGTAAAGGGCTGAAATCTTCCCATGACTACAGTGTTTTACATGGGCTACAAGTCACACCGTGTGACTTCTTTGGCTTCATCTGCAGTTCTGTTTTGCCTTGCTCATTCTGCTCCAGCCACGTTTCATTCATTCCTTCAATAAATATTTATCAATGTCAACAAATACCAGGCATCATTTTAAATAGTAGAGCTACAGCAGTGAGCAGATTTCTTGCCATGTGGAGCTTCTGCTTGCTTTTTTGGTTTCTTATATGCACCAGCACATATTCTTTGTGCTTGCTGTTTCTTTTGCCTGGAAAACTCTTTTCCTGTATGACTTGATTCTTTACTTCCTTCAGAAATGCTAACTTACTAGAAAGGCCTGACCACCCAACACAGGAGAGTAACCTTTGCTTTCCCCTAACGTCCTAGAATGTAAGCTTCATGAAGGCAAGGACCTTGTCTGTCCTGGGTATTTTGAGGTTCTAATTGCTGGCACTCTCTTATACATGGAAGATGAAGCTCAATAAATATTTTTTAAAGTATTAATGAACTAAAGTGATAAACAATCAAAATCATCTAAGAAAAAATAGTAGTGCCGTTTGAAATATTTTTCCCAGTTTGACCTTTTTTTTTTGCCATTCCAAATTTTAAAATATTTATATAATGAAATTTGTCTAATTTTTTTCTTTATATTGTAGTCTTAGGGTGTGTTTAGCATTTCAGTCCCAAAGAAGGGCAATGCCAAAGAATGTCCAAACTACTGCACAGTTGTGCTCATTTCACATGCTTGCAGGGTAATGCTCAAAATCCTTCAAGCTAGGCTTCAATAGTATGTGAACCAAGATCTTCCAGATGTACAAGCTAGATATAGAAAAGGCAGAGGAACCAGAGATTAAATTGCCAACATTTGTTGGATCATAGAACAAGCAAGGGAATTCCAGAAGAACATCTATTTCTGCTTCATTGACTATGTTAAAGCCTTTGACTGTGTGGATCACAGCAAACTGGAAAATTCTTCAGGAGATGGGAATACCAGACCACCTTTCCTGGCTCCTGAGAAACCTGTATTCAGGTCAAGAAGCAACGTGAACATGGAATAACAGACTGGTTTCCAAATCGGGAAAGGAGTACGTCAAGGCTGTATATTGTCACCCTGCTTATTTAACTTACATGCAGAGTACATCAAATGGCAACCCACTCCAGTGTTCTTGCCTAGAGAATGCCAGGGACGGAGGAGCCTGGTGGGCTGCCGTCTATGGGGTCACACAGAGTCAGACATGACTGAAGTGACTTAGCAGCAGCAGCAGAGTACATCATGAGAAATGCTGGGCTGGATGAAACACAAGCTGGAATCAAGATTGCTGGGAGAAATATTAATAACCTCAGATATGCAGATGACATCACCCTAATGACAGAAAGTAAAGACGAGCTAAAGACCTTCTTGATGAAGGTGAAAGAAGAAAGTGAAAAACTGGCTTAAAACTCAGCATTCAGAAAGCTAAGATCATGGCATCTGGTCCCATCACTTCATGGCAAATGGATGGTGAAACAGTAGAATTGGCCCATGTTCCTAGGCTCCAAAATTAGTGTGGTCAGTGAATGCAGCCATGAAATTAAAAGACGCTTGCTCCTTGGAAGAAAAGCTATAACAAACCTTGACAGTGTATTAAACAAGCAGAAATATCACTTTGCTGACAAAGGTCCATCTAGTCAAAGCTATGGTTTTTTTAGTAGGCATGTATGGATGTGAGAGTTGGACCATAAGGAAGGTTAGGCGCCACAGAATTGATGCTTTTGAACTGTGGTGCTAGAGAAGACTCTTGAGAGTCCTTTGGACAGCAAGGAGAACAAACCAGTCAATCCTAAAATAAATACTCATTTCCTGAATATTCATTGGAATAGTCATTTGAAGGACTGATGCTGAAACTGGAGCTCCAGTACTTTGGCCGCTTGATGTGAAGAGCTGACTCATTGGCAAAGACCCTGATGCTGTAAAGATTTAGTGCAGGAGGAGAAGGGGGAGACAGGATCAGATGGTTGGATGGTATCATTGCCTCAATAGACACGAGTTTGAGCAAACTCTGGGAGATAGTGTAGGAAGGGGAAGCCTGGTGTGTTGCAGTCCATGGGGTCACAAAGAATTGGATATGACTGAATGACTGAGCAGCTGAACAATAACAAAAATATTTACCCATGATTTTATTTATTATTATATGATTTGAATGCTTTCATTTAAATTACTGATTTATTTGAAATTTATTTTTATATCTCAATTGTGTATTAAATTATCTTACAGGACTGTTTTACTGTTTCTATTTTTCAGTTGACACTCTGATTTTTCTTAGATATATGTTTATATCACAGCTGATAATATTAGTTTTTGCTTTTTTCCTGGGATTTGTATTATTCTAGTTACTATGGCTGGCTGATAGGTTTTCTCAACATGTAATAGTCCAAAACAATTATTTTATCTTGCTAATAATTTTGTGGGTTGGGAATTCTGGGAGAGCCCATTTAGTAGTTTTTGCTCATGGTCTTTCATGTGCTTTAAGTCAGATTTGAGGGCCTCAGAGGTGGCTCATTCATGAGGCTGGCAGTTGATGCTGGATCTTGATTTGGGGTTGGGGGCTCAGCTGGGATTGTTGACCACAGTGCCAATGAGGCTGGCAGTTGATGCTGGATCTTGATTTGGGGTTGGGGGCTCAGCTGGGATTGTTGACCACAGTGCCAACTCTTGGCCTCCTGAGCATGGCAGCTTCAGGGTAGTTGACCTTTTTATCTGGCAACTAGCTTCCCCCAGAATGAGAAAGCCTAGGTTGATATTTCATGGCCTTTTTGACTTTGGAAATCTTTATAGTACTCTGTATTCTATTGATTGAAGCAGTTATAACCCTGCCCAAATTCTAAGGGAGGGGACAAAGACCTCCATCTCTTGATGGAGATCAAAGAGCTTGCATGTTTTTAAAAACATACATGTTTTATTTTGTTGGCTAAGTATACTGATTGTCATTTCTACAGTAAATCTGAATAGTAGTGTAATAGTAAACATTTTTGTCTTACTTTTTACATTAATGATGATGATTCTTTTATCACCAAACATGACTTTTAGTTTTGAGGTATAGGTTTTAGAAAATCGTCTTAAGGAAGAATTCATGTAGTTCTATTTTTACTAAATTAAAGGAGTAAATCAATAAGGTTATAAAATTTAATCACAATTTCTAGATAGATGTAGTTATATTCTCAGTTATAGAGTTTAAGATGATAACATCAAATCATGGTAAATAGCTTGATGGTAATAGAAGAGTATAAGCAAAATTTGTGCTATTGTCTTGATGATATATATGAAGAAGGATTTTGTGTTTTTATTTTAAGTATGATTCAAAGTACTTTCTTTGGCTATCCTGATTGTTTTAGGTGATTCTGGAATTTACCAAACAACAGAAGGAAGAAGATACAATTCTAGTGTTTAATGTTACTCAGTTAGGAACAGAGGCTACAATGAGAACATTTGATTTAACTGCGGTATCTTATTTAAAGAAAATCAGCTTGGATTACCATGAAATTCAAGGTAATAACCATAAAATAGAAATAATAGACAATAACAACTTTATTATCACTTTTGAGTAATAATTATAATAAATAATAGCTAGAAGTGTTCTAAGGATCTTATAAATATTAACTCATTTAACCCTTATAACAATGCTATAAGATAGACAGTGGTATTATCTCTAGCTTTCACAAGAGGAAATGAAGTTGTAAATTGGTTACATAATTTACCCAAGATCACACTGCTAGGCAGTGGCTGAACCATGATTAAAACCCTAGAAATCAGGCCCTAGGGTCTATATTCTTAACTACTATGATCTTCTGCCTCAGAGAGTCCATATAAATCCCTATTATATAGGGCGTATTACTCCCATTTTACAAACAAAGGAAGGTTAAATAGAGATTAAGTGGCTTATTCAAGATTATGCATTTTATGAATGGCAAAACTTAGAATTTATCTCTGGTTTTATAATATTGAAATCCTTGTTCTTTCAATTCAGTAGTGTTTGTATATCAGAAATAGCATCAGGTTATAAAAATTAAAATGATGGGACATAAAATTAATTCTCTCAGTAGCTTTTATGGTTTATTCTTTTAAGGAATGAAGGAATGAATCCACAGTAATTTCCTAGGCTATTATTTCCCTTAGAGAAGATTATTCCAATGGAAAATTCTGAGCTAGCTCATAAACAGGAGTTATAAGACTGCAAATAATAAAAGATGGATAAAACAGTGGATAAATCACGTCTCCCTCCCTGACTTCTGGAGGCAGTGACTGGTATATCTTCATGAGGATATAGAGGATATCTGGTAGTACCTGTTTGCAGTTTATTTGAAATACTTTTTTTTTTTTTCTTTTTCTTTAATCCAGGATCTAAAAAGAAGCCACTTCACGTGATTAGCTCTTCTGACAAACCTGGGTTAGATCTTTTAAAAGTGGAGTACATTAAGGTAAGGGTCATAGAATGTTTATATATTTATTTTAATACTCTAAACTATCCTCTGGGAGGGAAAAGATGAGAGTAGTTTATTAAAGGCTGTTGTTTTGTGTCATAGCTTTGAATCACAGGTATATCTACTGTTTCTCTTTCCATTTGTACACCTTCTTTCTCTTTCACTCAAGTACAGGACTAGGATTTTACAAAGCCAGACTTCTTGACTACAAAGATGGAAGCCTGGATGAAATAAATTCTCCTGTCTTCTGGGGGACATTCATCCACCTGCATTCATTGCTTGTGTGGGTGATATTTGGCTGGGTATCCTACATCAGAAGGGATGCAGTCAAATTGGATTTGATTGAGTAGAGAACTGCCAGGGTTTGGAAGTGACTCAGAAGTATGTTACATGAAGAATGCTTCAGGAACTGATGGCATTTAGTTTCATTCAAGATTAGTTGATTTGTTTGATCATCCAGTAACTATTTATTGAATGTCTTTTGTGTCAGATTCTGTTACACATTTGGGATACAGAAAAACATGCTCTATTCTTAAGGAATATGTAGACCAGTAGGGAGATAGGTAAATAATAATTAAAATATAATGTGTTTGATTCTTTAATAAGGAAGAACAGAAAGCACTGTGGGAGTGGGGAGGCAGAGATACTGATCTAGCCAGAAGGCTTCTCACAGGAGGTAAAACTTTGAATTTATGTATTCCCGAGGGACAGAACTTGAACCAGTTGGTAATTATGATGGGAGATGGGTTTTTGATTCAGTGTGAAGACCTCATTAAATCAAAATTCTCTAAAGTTTGGAGTTCTAAGAAAATGAGATTTCTTTTTTTGGAGATATCCTAAAATAAACTTCTTGAAGACTTTCTAATGGGATTTAAACATTAGGTAATAGATGGGCTGGGCTTCCCTTGTGACTCAGCTGGTAAAGAGTCCTCCTGCAATGCGGGAGACCTCGGTTCAATCCCTTGGTTGGGAAGATCCCCAGGAGAAGGGAAAGGCTACCCACTCTAGTATTCTGTCCTAGAGAACTCAGTGGACTCTATAGACCATAGGGTTGCAAAGAGTTGGACATGACTGAGCGACTTTCACTTTCTAATAGAGGAGCTAGCCTACCTTGAAACCTTCTAGCCTTCATAGTTTATCCTTCTGATACCTAGCCATTTCCCAAAAGTGAGTGATACCATGTTCTCCTCTGTTTAAAGGAGGAGGACAAATTTGTACTCTTATAATAAATAGATTTGGGTGTAACTTTAAAATAATGATAATAAAATTAAACATATAATATGTTGAAAAATACAGTTGTAACTGAATATAAATAAATTAATGATTTTAAGTAAATGATTTGTTTACTTTGGTCTTAATTCCTTCCTTAGAACCTTTTTTTTTTTTTTTTTTTTAGGCTGATAAGAATGGACCCAGTTTTCAAACTACCTTTGAAAAAACTGAACAAACATTTAAGGTAAGAAATTCTATCAAAAGACTACATCCTATTTGGAAATAACCTTACTCTGGAAGTCTTAAGTATCCTTTGAGGAGCCATTAGAAGTTATAAATTAACCTCATAAATGTCTTTCATACTCTGTATTTATGATTCAGGATAATAATGCTCTTATTTAAATTTACTGTATCACATCCAGATTATTTCTAAAGGAGGGAATGCTGTAGATGAGGGAACTTTAATTGACGAAGAACCAACAGGATTCTGAACAAACCAGACAATATCATTTAATGCAGGGCTCAGAAAGAATGTGAAATACAAGGAGAGATGCTGAGTACTCTGGANGTTAGATCTTTTAAAAGTGGAGTACATTAAGGTAAGGGTCATAGAATGTTTATATATTTATTTTAATACTCTAAACTATCCTCTGGGAGGGAAAAGATGAGAGTAGTTTATTAAAGGCTGTTGTTTTGTGTCATAGCTTTGAATCACAGGTATATCTACTGTTTCTCTTTCCATTTGTACACCTTCTTTCTCTTTCACTCAAGTACAGGACTAGGATTTTACAAAGCCAGACTTCTTGACTACAAAGATGGAAGCCTGGATGAAATAAATTCTCCTGTCTTCTGGGGGACATTCATCCACCTGCATTCATTGCTTGTGTGGGTGATATTTGGCTGGGTATCCTACATCAGAAGGGATGCAGTCAAATTGGATTTGATTGAGTAGAGAACTGCCAGGGTTTGGAAGTGACTCAGAAGTATGTTACATGAAGAATGCTTCAGGAACTGATGGCATTTAGTTTCATTCAAGATTAGTTGATTTGTTTGATCATCCAGTAACTATTTATTGAATGTCTTTTGTGTCAGATTCTGTTACACATTTGGGATACAGAAAAACATGCTCTATTCTTAAGGAATATGTAGACCAGTAGGGAGATAGGTAAATAATAATTAAAATATAATGTGTTTGATTCTTTAATAAGGAAGAACAGAAAGCACTGTAGGAGTGGGGAGGCAGAGATACTGATCTAGCCAGAAGGCTTCTCACAGGAGGTAAAACTTTGAATTTATGTATTCCCGAGGGACAGAACTTGAACCAGTTGGTAATTATGATGGGAGATGGGTTTTTGATTCAGTGTGAAGACCTCATTAAATCAAAATTCTCTAAAGTTTGGAGTTCTAAGAAAATGAGATTTCTTTTTTTGGAGATATCCTAAAATAAACTTCTTGAAGACTTTCTAATGGGATTTAAACATTAGGTAATAGATGGGCTGGGCTTCCCTTGTGACTCAGCTGATAAAGAGTCCTCCTGCAATGCGGAGACCTCGGTTCAATCCCTTGGTTGGGAAGATCCCCTGGAGAAGGGATAAGTTATGCACTCCAGTATTCTTGGGCTTCCCTTGTGGCTCAACTGGTAAAGAATCCACCTGCAATGCGAGATACCTGGGTTTGATCCCTGGGTTGGGAAGATTCCCAGGAGAAGGGAAAGGCTACCCACTCTAGTATTCTGTCCTAGAGAACTCAGTGGACTCTATAGACCATAGGGTTGCAAAGAGTTGGACATGACTGAGCGACTTTCACTTTCTAATAGAGGAGCTAGCCTACCTTGAAACCTTCTAGCCTTCATAGTTTATCCTTCTGATACCTAGCCATTTCCCAAAAGTGAGTGATACCATGTTCTCCTCTGTTTAAAGGAGGAGGACAAATTTGTACTCTTATAATAAATAGATTTGGGTGTAACTTTAAAATAATGATAATAAAATTAAACATATAATATATTGAAAAATACAGTTGTAACTGAATATAAATAAATTAATGATTTTAAGTAAATGATTTGTTTACTTTGGTCTTAATTCCTTCCTTAGAACCTTTTTTTTTTTTTTTTTTTTAGGCTGATAAGAATGGACCCAGTTTTCAAACTACCTTTGAAAAAACTGAACAAACATTTAAGGTAAGAAATTCTATCAAAAGACTACATCCTATTTGGAAATAACCTTACTCTGGAAGTCTTAAGTATCCTTTGAGGAGCCATTAGAAGTTATAAATTAACCTCATAAATGTCTTTCATACTCTGTATTTATGATTCAGGATAATAATGCTCTTATTTAAATTTACTGTATCACATCCAGATTATTTCTAAAGGAGGGAATGCTGTAGATGAGGGAACTTTAATTGACGAAGAACCAACAGGATTCTGAACAAACCAGACAATATCATTTAATGCAGGGCTCAGAAAGAATGTGAAATACAAGGAGAGATGCTGAGTACTCTGGAGCCACACTAAGGTAGTCAAATAGGGGAAGAAGAGGCAAAATGTTGTTTTAGGAAACATTAAAAAGAAAATGAGAAAAATGAATTTCAGATTATATCTTGGAGACATGGGAAAATCTATTAAATATTGATTCTTCCTTTTAATAATTTTTATGTCCACTTAGTGTTTTGAAGCACTGAAAACAAATTCTTTTGAGTAAAAAGTGAGTTTTTAAAAAAAAAATTCACTTTGGGATTTCCCTGATGGTCCAGTGGTTAAGACTCCATGTTGCCTATGCAGGGGGTTGGGTTTGATCCCTCGTCAGGGAGCTAGATATCCTGCATGCTGCAATTAAGACCTGGTAGAGCCAAATAAATTAAAAAACAATCAGTTTGCTTTTAGAAAATCATATATCCTGTAAAGCAAACTGCTTTAAAGAACTAAATAGAACTAAATAGAACTGTGTTCTATTTTAGCTTTTTGGAGTTATTGTTTTTAAAAATATATTTTTTCCTATGAGTTATGTATTCTTTTTTTAATGATAAGATCATAATTGTGGTAGGAGATCAGTGACTGAGTCACTCTTAATTGCATTTTTTATGTTTAAATCTCATGCATATCACATTTGAAATAATTTCTTGACATAGGGGTAACACATGGTGATTCTAGAGTTTCATGTACTAACATATTTTATATAATCATAATAAACAGTCATTGAAGATTCAGAAAAGCCATGTATATGTGGAATATTAGAATGACCATTACTGGCAGATTATATGCTCTATGATAATTAGGCTTGGGGAGTGGAGTAATTAGGTTACCTTGATCCCCAAAATATATTAGGTGTAATTTTTATTCTGCATATTTGGAGAAGGAAATGGCAACCCACTCCATTGTTCTTGCCTGGAGAATCCCAGGGATGGGGGAGCCTGGTGGGCTGCTGTCTTTGGGGTCCCACAGAGTTGGACACGACTGACGTGACTTAGCAGTAGCAGCAGCATTCTGCATATAGTTCCTATTTAAGGATTGTGGGTTGTAAGTCTTCCTTTCCTCTTTCTTCCTTCCAAGCAGTATAAGGCAGTGATGCAAACCTAGTTAGGAGCCTTTTGCATTCATCATATGGAGACTACTGGTACAGCTGGCCTGGGAAATTAATTTTCTTTCTAAAATATTTCTAGGTGGCTTTTTCATCTTTAAATCTGTTGCTGCATACACAAGCTCTTCTCTCTTCTATTAACTACCTGACAACCATTATTCCATCAGATGGCCAAAACATGAGTGATACCAAGGACATACAGGTTTCTACTGAAAAACAGCAAAAAAATTCGGCTCTGCAGAAGGGTATGAAAAACATGGTTTGTTTCTTGTTAGAAAGGGTTGTAGAATTGTAGAGCCAGTTGGGGAATCTTAGAAACCATCTAGTTAGTCATTTACATGCCGTTTCCCTTCCTTTTGTTCTTTTCTTCAAACTAAGTCGTACATGGGTGCCTGATATGTTAGATAAATGTGATTAATACTGTTTTTTTAAATGTCTGTTTTTGTTCTTATTTTGTTGTTGATGGGCAATGCCTTTATGAAGGTACTAAGGGAAGAAGACCTGTATTGATTTTGAGCTCGTCCTCCTCTCAGTGGCTCCTGAATGGGCTCCATCGAAGATTAATCATATCTAACATTTTGCAGATAAGGAAATCAAGACCCACAGACATGAGGGCCAGGATGCAAGGATATCACTGAATTGAAAAGAGCCTGGCTTTTGAATCAGAAGAACTCAGTTCAAATCCTGACTCTGCTACTTAAACTATGGGACCATAGGCACATTATTTACCTTCCTTGAGTTTCATTGTCCTTATATTTCTTTAAATGCTTTCTTGCTTTTACATTATAAAAGTAACACCTCACTATTGCAAATGCAAACTACAGAATATATAAAGCAAAAAAGTGTTTGAAATCTTTAAGAACTTGAGAATTCTGTAATCATTTTAAGCAGAACACTTAATATAGGGAAGAAACCTTCATAGAATGTAATCCTAGAATCCCACTGTGATAGAATTGCTTTGTTTATTTGCAGTGGTTGTATCCTCTAAAGACAGTGACATTATTCACTTCAGACTGTTTGCCAAATTGAATGCTTTCTGTGTTGTTGTTTGCGATGAGAAGAACAATATTGCTGAAATCAAGATTCAAGGTAAAAGTTCTCATGATCTTAAAAACTGTTGAAAAGATAAGGTTTCTTTTGCAGTGCTAAAGCATATACACAAATGGAAGCCTGTGAGCTTTGAAAACTGGGTTATTTTATGACATAATTGGACTGCATACTTTCTTTTTAAGTCTTCAAGAGCTGAACCACGTATACTGGTGATTTGGATCTTTTTGAGAGTTGTCTCTGGAGAAGGAAAGGCCACCCTCTCCAGTAGTCTAGCCTGGAGAATCTCATGGACAGAGGAGCCCGGTGCACTGCAGTCCATGGGGTCACAAAGAGTCAGACACGACTGAGTAGCTGAGCATGCACACACAGTGTCTCAGAGGCGAAAGGAATACTAATGTCATTGTAGGGATGCTCTTGATGAGCTGAGCTAAGTGTCAACCCAGAATTCAGTTTAAGGTCTGTGAATATGCTTTAGCTTGGTACAAATACAAAGCAACCTTATGAAGAACAAATCCTAAGAGCCCATTATGTTCTTTTAGGCAAAAGCTGCTAATATGAGTCTAGCTTTTTTCTCTGACTTTGTCTTTACAAGCTCACTGTGATCTGGTAAAGGTAAAGAATATATGTGATACAATTCTTGTAAAACTTAAAACCTAGAAAACTAGGCTTTTTCTGTGTTCTTTCTGAACTGGTGGTACATCTGCTAATCTAAAGTTGATTCATGAAACTTTATTATAGTCTCCATGTAAATGACTGGATATAAGGTATAAAGAATTTACTAAAATCCTAAGATAATCTATTTGCACTAGATGTAGTTTCTTCATGAGGTTGAAAGTTCAAATAATTATATTAAAATGAATTTATATGCTTCATTGTTTATAAAACCAAAAATATCTAATATTGCATGTATCAATTGGGAGTTCAGATATTGCTAAATTTATAAAAATATCACCTACCAAATAAAGTTATGGAATAGAAGAAAAATCTTAAGATCTTATTATGGTATCTATAGAAATTAAAATAATATGCTTCTTTTCAGGACTCGATTCTTCCCTTTCTCTTCAGTCAAGAAAGCAGTCACTGTTTGCCAGATTGGAAAATATTATTGTCACAGATGTTGATCCTAAGACAGTTCATAAAAACGTAGGTGACAGTAGATCATTAATATTTTTTGGTGAATGACAGACTTTATTTTAATATATATATTTAAAATGCTAATGAAATATATTTTGATAGAAAAATGTTTCTATAATGATTATAAACACTTTTCAGTAGGGATTTTATTTTGTCATTGTTCATCCACATTTCTGCTTTTCAGGCTGTGTCAATAATGGGAAATGAAGTCTTTCATTTTAACTTGGATTTGTATCCAGATGCTACTGAGGGGGATTCCTATACTGACATGTCCAAGGTGGATGGTGTGGTATCACTCAGTGTTGGCTGTATTCAGATTGTCTATCTCCATAAATTCCTCATGTCACTTCTGGTAAAATCACCATTTATATATAGATTTTTTTGACTTAGAAGTACTTAAGCAAGTCTGATAGTTATGTTTGCAATCTTAAAACTTTGAGTTTTAGGATGTGTATTGATTTGATTATTGATGTTATTTATGGATTAATGTAGAGGTCTAAACTTCTCTTTAACAGTTGAAATCATTTAATGATTTTTGTCTAGCATTGCCTACAATGGAATTGTTTTTGCTGGAACACAGTGAATTTAAATTCTCAAGTGTAAAAACTACTATAATTTTTTTTCTCTGTATCTCAGCCATATAATTCTATTTATAATTAGCCATTGTCAGGTAGCTCATGCATATGGATGGATAGTCAGTAATTCTTTCCTAACTTTAGAAAAATAGAATACAACTGAAAGTTACTTATTGGGAAAATGTTAGCACATAAATAAAAAGAAGATGGTGCTAGAAATGATGTGCTTATCCTCCTGTTTAAATTTCTCCTTGTACTTTGTGTCTCCAGAACTTCCTGAACAATTTCCAGACAGCGAAAGAGGCTCTGAGCGCAGCTACTGCTCAGGCTGCAGAAAAGGCCGCCACAAGCGTGAAAGATTTTGCCCAGAGGAGCTTTCGTGTTTCCATCAATATTGATTTGAAAGCACCAGTTATAGTCATCCCACAGTCTTCCATTTCCACCAATGCAGTAGTGGTTGATCTTGGGTTAATCAGAGTTCAGAATCAGTTCAGTCTGGTATCTGGTGAAAACTACTCAGACCCTCCAGTGATTGATAGAATGGATGTGCAGCTAACAGAACTGAAGCTTTCTAGGTAATGCTCTTTCAATAGTTATGTACTCAAGTGTTATTCAGTATTGGCTGTGAACTTTTATGACTGTTGAAATTCGCACTCAACATACTTCTGTTGCATAGCACAGTGTCTTAAATCAGTTATTTTAAAATATTTATTAATTTTTTTGGCTGTGTTGGGTCTTACTTGCGTCATGCGGGTTCTTTGTTGCATCATGCGGGATTTTCTTTGGAGTGCTTAGGCTCTCTGATTATGGTGCATGGGCTTAGTTGCTCCAAGGCATGTGGGATCCTAGTTCCCTGACCAGGGATTGACCCATGTCCCATTGCATGGGTTCATGCAGTGAATCTGCATTCTTTTTTTTTTTTTAATATAAATTTATTTATTTTAATTGAAGGTTAATTACAACATTGTATTGGTTTTGCCATACATCAACATGAATCTGCCACAGTTATACACATGTTCCCCATCCTGAACCCCTCTCCTTCCTCCCTCCCTGTACCATTCCTCTGGGTCGTCCCAGTGCACCAGTCCCAAGGATCCAGTATCCTGCATCGAACATGGACTGGTGATTTGTTTCATATGATATTATGCATGTTTCAATGCCATTCTCCCAAATCATCCCATCCTCTCCCTCTCTCACAGAGTCCTAAAGACTGTTGTATACATCTGTGTCTCTTTTGCTGTCTCGCATACAGGGTTATCGTTACCATTTTTCTAAATTCCATATATATGTGTTAGTATACTGTATTGGTGTTTTTCTTTCTGGCGTACTTCAATCTTTATAATAGGCTCCAGTTTCATCCACCTCATTAGAACTGATTCCAGTGTATTCTTTTTAATGGCTGAGTAATACTCTGTTGTGTATATGTACCACAGTGTTCTTATGCATTCATCTGCTGATGGACATCTAGGTTGCTTCCGTGTCCTGGCTATTATAAACAGTGCTGTGGTGAACATTGGGGTACACGTGTCTCTTTCAATTCTGGTTTCCTCGGTGTGTATCCCCAGCAGTGGGATTGCTGGGTCATAAGGCAGTTCAATTTCCAGTTTTTTAAGGAATCTCCACACTGTTCTCCATAGTGGCTGTACTAGTTTGCATTCCCACCAACAGTGTAAGAGGGTTTCCTTTTCTCCACACCCTCTCCAGCATTTATTGCTTGTAGACTTTTGGATCNGCAAGGATATCACTGAATTGAAAAGAGCCTGGCTTTTGAATCAGAAAGAACTCAGTTCAAATCCTGACTCTGCTACTTAAACTATGGGACCATAGGCACATTATTTACCTTCCTTGAGTTTCATTGTCCTTATATTTCTTTAAATGCTTTCTTGCTTTTACATTATAAAAGTAACACCTCACTATTGCAAATGCAAACTACAGAATATATAAAGCAAAAAAGTGTTTGAAATCTTTAAGAACTTGAGAATTCTGTAATCATTTTAAGCAGAACACTTAATATAGGGAAGAAACCTTCATAGAATGTAATCCTAGAATCCCACTGTGATAGAATTGCTTTGTTTATTTGCAGTGGTTGTATCCTCTAAAGACAGTGACATTATTCACTTCAGACTGTTTGCCAAATTGAATGCTTTCTGTGTTGTTGTTTGCGATGAGAAGAACAATATTGCTGAAATCAAGATTCAAGGTAAAAGTTCTCATGATCTTAAAAACTGTTGAAAAGATAAGGTTTCTTTTGCAGTGCTAAAGCATATACACAAATGGAAGCCTGTGAGCTTTGAAAACTGGGTTATTTTATGACATAATTGGACTGCATACTTTCTTTTTAAGTCTTCAAGAGCTGAACCACGTATACTGGTGATTTGGATCTTTCTGAGAGTTGTCTCTGGAGAAGGAAAGGCCACCCTCTCCAGTAGTCTAGCCTGGAGAATCTCATGGACAGAGGAGCCCGGTGCACTGCAGTCCATGGGGTCACAAAGAGTCAGACACGACTGAGTAGCTGAGCATGCACACACAGTGTCTCAGAGGCGAAAGGAATACTAATGTCATTGTAGGGATGCTCTTGATGAGCTGAGCTAAGTGTCAACCCAGAATTCAGTTTAAGATCTGTGAATATGCTTTAGCTTGGTACAAATACAAAGCAACCTTATGAAGAACAAATCCTAAGAGCCCATTATGTTCTTTTAGGCAAAAGCTGCTAATATGAGTCTAGCTTTTTTCTCTGACTTTGTCTTTACAAGCTCACTGTGATCTGGTAAAGGTAAAGAATATATGTGATACAATTCTTGTAAAACTTAAAACCTAGAAAACTAGGCTTTTTCTGTGTTCTTTCTGAACTGGTGGTACATCTGCTAATCTAAAGTTGATTCATGAAACTTTATTATAGTCTCCATGTAAATGACTGGATATAAGGTATAAAGAATTTACTAAAATCCTAAGATAATCTATTTGCACTAGATGTAGTTTCTTCATGAGGTTGAAAGTTCAAATAATTATATTAAAATGAATTTATATGCTTCATTGTTTATAAAACCAAAAATATCTAATATTGCATGTATCAATTGGGAGTTCAGATATTGCTAAATTTATAAAAATATCACCTACCAAATAAAGTTATGGAATAGGAGAAAAATCTTAAGATCTTATTATGGTATCTATAGAAATTAAAATAATATGCTTCTTTTCAGGACTCGATTCTTCCCTTTCTCTTCAGTCAAGAAAGCAGTCACTGTTTGCCAGATTGGAAAATATTATTGTCACAGATGTTGATCCTAAGACAGTTCATAAAAACGTAGGTGACAGTAGATCATTAATATTTTTTGGTGAATGACAGACTTTATTTTAATATATATATTTAAAATGCTAATGAAATATATTTTGATAGAAAAATGTTTCTATAATGATTATAAACACTTTTCAGTAGGGGTTTTATTTTGTCATTGTTCATCCACATTTCTGCTTTTCAGGCTGTGTCAATAATGGGAAATGAAGTCTTTCATTTTAACTTGGATTTGTATCCAGATGCTACTGAGGGGGATTCCTATACTGACATGTCCAAGGTGGATGGTGTGGTATCACTCAGTGTTGGCTGTATTCAGATTGTCTATCTCCATAAATTCCTCATGTCACTTCTGGTAAAATCACCATTTATATATAGATTTTTTTGACTTAGAAGTACTTAAGCAAGTCTGATAGTTATGTTTGCAATCTTAAAACTTTGAATTTTAGGATGTGTATTGATTTGATTATTGATGTTATTTATGGATTAATGTAGAGGTCTAAACTTCTCTTTAACAGTTGAAATCATTTAATGATTTTTGTCTAGCATTGCCTACAATGGAATTGTTTTTGCTGGAACACAGTGAATTTAAATTCTCAAGTGTAAAAACTATTATAATTTTTTTTCTCTGTATCTCAGCCATATAATTCTATTTATAATTAGCCATTGTCAGGTAGCTCATGCATATGGATGGATAGTCAGTAATTCTTTCCTAACTTTAGAAAAATAGAATACAACTGAAAGTTACTTATTGGGAAAATGTTAGCACATAAATAAAAAGAAGATGGTGCTAGAAATGATGTGCTTATCCTCCTGTTTAAATTTCTCCTTGTACTTTGTGTCTCCAGAACTTCCTGAACAATTTCCAGACAGCGAAAGAGGCTCTGAGCGCAGCTACTGTTCAGGCTGCAGAAAAGGCCGCCACAAGCGTGAAAGATTTTGCCCAGAGGAGCTTTCGTGTTTCCATCAATATTGATTTGAAAGCACCAGTTATAGTCATCCCACAGTCTTCCATTTCCACCAATGCAGTAGTGGTTGATCTTGGGTTAATCAGAGTTCAGAATCAGTTCAGTCTGGTATCTGGTGAAAACTACTCAGACCCTCCAGTGATTGATAGAATGGATGTGCAGCTAACAGAACTGAAGCTTTCTAGGTAATGCTCTTTCAATAGTTATGTACTCAAGTGTTATTCAGTATTGGCTGTGAACTTTTATGACTGTTGAAATTCGCACTCAACATACTTCTGTTGCATAGCACAGTGTCTTAAATCAGTTATTTTAAAATATTTATTAATTTTTTTGGCTGTGTTGGGTCTTACTTGCGTCATGCGGGTTCTTTGTTGCATCATGCGGGATTTTCTTTGGAGTGCTTAGGCTCTCTGATTATGGTGCATGGGCTTAGTTGCTCCAAGGCATGTGGGATCCTAGTTCCCTGACCAGGGATTGACCCATGTCCCATTGCATGGGTTCATGCAGTGAATCTGCATTCTTTTTTTTTTTTTAATATAAATTTATTTATTTTAATTGAAGGTTAATTACAATATTGTATTGGTTTTGCCATACATCAACATGAATCTGCCACAGTTATACACATGTTCCCCATCCTGAACCCCTCTCCTTCCTCCCTCCCTGTACCATTCCTCTGGGTCGTCCCAGTGCACCAGTCCCAAGGATCCAGTATCCTGCATCGAACATGGACTGGTGATTTGTTTCATATGATATTATGCATGTTTCAATGCCATTCTCCCAAAGCATCCCATCCTCTCCCTCTCTCACAGAGTTCTAAAGACTGTTGTATACATCTGTGTCTCTTTTGCTGTCTCGCATACAGGGTTATCGTTACCATTTTTCTAAATTCCATATATATGTGTTAGTATACTGTATTGGTGTTTTTCTTTCTGGCGTACTTCAATCTTTATAATAGGCTCCAGTTTCATCCACCTCATTAGAACTGATTCCAGTGTATTCTTTTTAATGGCTGAGTAATACTCTGTTGTGTATATGTACCACAGTGTTCTTATGCATTCATCTGCTGATGGACATCTAGGTTGCTTCCGTGTCCTGGCTATTATAAACAGTGCTGTGGTGAACATTGGGGTACACGTGTCTCTTTCAATTCTGGTTTCCTCAGTGTGTATCCCCAGCAGTGGGATTGCTGGGTCATAAGGCAGTTCAATTTCCAGTTTTTTAAGGAATCTCCACACTGTTCTCCATAGTGGCTGTACTAGTTTGCATTCCCACCAACAGTGTAAGTGGGTTCCCTTTTCCCTATACCCTCTCCAGCATTTATTGCTTGTAGACTTTTGGATCGCAGCCATTCTGACTGGTGTGAAATGGTACCTCATTGTGGTCTTGATTTGTATTTCTCTGATAGTGAGTGATGTTGAGCATGTTTTCATGTGTGTGTTAGCCATCTGTGTGTCTTCTTCGGAGAAATGTCTATTTAGTTCTTTGGCCCATTTTTTGATTAGGTCATTTATTTTTCTGGAATTGAGCTGCAGGAGTTGCTTGTGTATTTTTGAGATTAGTTGTTTGTCAGTTGCTTCATTTGCTATTATTTCTCCCATTCTGAAGGCTGTCTTTTTACCTTGCTTATAGTTTCCTTTGTTGTGCAGAAGCTTTTAAGTTTAATTCTTAACCACTGGACCACGAGGGAACTCCTTTAAATCAACTTTTTATTTTGAAAAATCTCAAGCTTGCAGACAAATTACAAAAATAGTCCTGTAAGTTCACATATAATCCTTCACCTGGATTCACCAATTGTTTGCCTTTGCTTTAATTCTCTATATATACTTAATATTTTAAATTAAAATTTTATTTTTATTGAGATATAATTGACAGATTATATTAGTTTCAGATATACAGCATAGCAATTTGATATTTGCATGTATTGCAAAATGGTCACCACAGTAAGTCTAGTTAACATTTGTCAACACACATATTCCAGAAATTTTTTATTGTTATTATGAGAACTTTCAAGATCTTCTCTTAGCAACTTTCAAATATATGATATAGTAATATTAACTATAGTCACCATCCTATACATTATGTCCCCAAGGTTTATTTCATAACTGGAAGTTAAAACATTTTTTGCTAAACTATTTGAGAATAGATATTTTATCCTTTGCACCTATATGGTTTAGCATGTGTCTCCTAAGAGCAAGGACTTCAATCCTCTTACCTAATCACCACAGTTACCAAATTCTGGAAATTTAACATTGGTATAATATATTATCCAATATGGGTTCAATAGGGCTTCCCTGCTGTCTCAGCAGTAAAGAATCCCATGCCATGCAGGAGTTACAGGTTTAATCCCTGGGTCAGGAAGATCCCCTGGAGGAGGGCATGACAGCCTACTCCAGTATTCTTGCCTGGGAAATCCCATGGCCAGAGCACATAGCACATGCAATCAATATTCAGATTTTACAAGGTGGTCCAAGGATGTCCCCTTTAGTCCATGGTAACATGGGGCATTAAATTGTATTTTGTAAGGGGGATTTCTGTACTGATAGACTGTTTTTTATGATGATGACAGTTTTGAAGAGTATAGTCTCGTTGTTTCATGGAATGAGTCTCAGTTTTGTCTGAGTGATTCCTCGTGATTTAATTGAGCTTGCACGTTTTTAGCAGGAATGCTGTGTAAGTTATGATGTATCTCTTGGGCATTTGAAAGTGTGTCCATTCATTTTAAAATCATTTTCTACCCCGTCCAAGGATATTTAATGATCTTGAGTAAAAAAGGAATGATGATAAGGCATGTCAGGAAAAGAATCCTGGTGAAGAGCTTTATAAACTTACAGCTTGCTTTTCAAACGCCGTTTTTCTCTCTCATCTCTGTACCAGCATATGTATGAGTCCTTGAACAATAGTATAGATAATTCCTCCATATTGTCAGTGATACCAGTTTCTTTTTAAAAATTATTGTCATCTATCTTCTGTTTAAAGAAAAAAGTTTTTTTTAAAGGCTAATTGTATATCATACAGTTGAGCCTGAACAGCATGGGTTTGAACTGCATGATTCTGCTTAGAAGCAGATTTTTTCCAGTGGTAAATAATGCAGTATTAACAGTCCATGGTTGTTTGGAGCCATAGTTGTGGAGGAACTGCATGTACAGAGGAACCAAAATATGGAGGGCAAAGTATGTTACATGATTGCGTGGAGGGTTGTCACCACTAGCGCCCTCCACCCCCTGCCCCGTGTTGTCAAAGGTCAGCTGTATTTTAATCTGTTCATGCTGGTGCATTGTAGATTAAACTAACTATAAATCAAGTTTAGAAAACACTAATACAGCATTGTGTTTCAAATCAGCATTTAGAGCAACAACTTTGGACTTTGTTTTTTTTCAATGATATATTGCATTTACCCCTATGTTTATGCATATATATCCATTATATTTCCCATAAGGACAGTGATCCAGCCAGGAATCTCCCATCCTGATATTCAGCTGTTGCACCCAATTAACTTGGAGTTTTTTGTAAATCGGAATCTAGCTGCATCTTGGTACCACAGGGTGCCTGTGGTGGAAATTNTATCAATTATATTTCCCTTAAGGACAGTGATCCAGCCAGGAATCTCCCATCCTGATATTCAGCTGTTGCACCCAATTAACTTGGAGTTTTTTGTAAATCGGAATCTAGCTGCATCTTGGTACCACAGGGTGCCTGTGGTGGAAATTAAAGGACATCTTGAGTCAATGAATGTGAGTATATGAGTGGAAAAAACCTTGTTATTGAAAGTTGAGACTCTGAAGACTTTCTCATTATAAATCCAAATGAAATGTGGACTTTTGTTTTTACTGATGTAAGAAAAATTTCAGTGTAATATTGTCCAACAGGATCTTCAGTGTTTTTAGTAGAATTAAATCTTTAGTTAAGTGTTCTTTAGCATATAAATTTATTATGTACACATTAGTGGAATCTACTTGTAAATTATTAGTATCGGTATATTATATTTCTATTTCTTCTATATTATATATACAACCTTTTATTTAGGAATATCTAAGTACCCATAAGATAATTATAGCATTGAATGAACCCTATATTTTATATTGAAGATGGCCTTTCTATTACATTGAAATTATTATGTAAAACATAGTACTTCATAGTAGCACGTATTTTCCCAAATTAATTTCTTTAAAAAAAGGTGATCTGATTTCTTTAATCATTATTAACTTTCACTGAGAATCATATTGATGAAGTAGATGAAACTAATACTGACTCATAAATGATACTGTTTTTCTCAGACACTGTCTTCGCTTTGAAAATGAGATTTTTAGCATGAAACAAGTAGTGAAATACTTGAGTGTATAGTGATTATATAATTTTTTAGTTAGCATTAAGATTATTCGGTTCTTAGTGTTTTGTTACTAAGGATTTATTTTCTGTATTAGAATTGTTTCATTAAAAATGAAATTATCTTTTCTTGGAACATTGTATTTCACAGGTTAATCTAAGTCAAGAAGATCTTAATCTTTTATTTAGAATACTAGCAGAAAATCTTGGTGAGGCTCCTGAAGATTTGAATAAAGTAAAACCAAGAATACAGGAGACAGGTAAGAGGCTGACAATAGGTGGTATGATATAAGTTATTTACAATTTATTAGGGGAGATAGACAATAAAAATGAAGTAAATGAATACATATTTACAACTGTGATTTGTATTACCAAGAAAATAAATAAGATACTATTGAATAAAATGACAGTTTGCTTTTAAGTTAAGCAAACTGTCAGTTATTTCTAAGTTGCATGAGTTAGGAGGAGGCCAGAAAGAAGGGTTTCAGATCAGTGGTGAATTCCTGGAATAAGTTTTGAATTTGCACATATAGGAAAGAAAAAAATTTAAGTTGACTTATGTAGCTATGTATTCAATCTGACTTTAAAATAAGATTTAGTAGTAATATACCTGGGGCTTCCCTGGAGGCTCAGTGTTAAAGAATCCACCCGACAATGCAGGAGACGTAGGTTTGATTCCTGGGTCGGGAAGATCCCCTGGAGAAGGAAATGGCAACCCAGTCCAGTATTCATGCCTGGAAAATCCCATGGACAGAGAAACGTCATAGGCTGTAGTCCATGGGGTCTCAAAGAGATAAGTGAGCATGCACACACTAGTAATAAAGGTGTAAAAACTGAGGTGGTTGATAAATTACCACTAAACAAAGATACTGAAAAAATTGTACTGTAATATAAATGCAAGAGAATTTAAATTATTAGATACAGTGGCCCTTTCACTTGAGGCAAAGTAACTACCAGACCTATTTTCTAAGCTGTTTATGGATGTATATACACATAGCCTAAAGGAGGGCATGGTAACTCACTCCAGTATTCATGCCTGGAGAATCCCATGGACAGAGGAGCCTGACAGGCTACAGTTCACGGGGGTGCAAAGAGTAGGACACAACTGACATGACTTAGCAGCATATACACACACATAGTGTATCTTGGTGTTCATTCCATATCTGTATATATGCTATGTATAGATCTAACTCATTCTTTTTAATGGATGCTTGGTATTAAATTCTGTTGAAGTATCATGATTTATAAAGTCCCTCACTTAAATTATGTTGCATTAATTATTCTAGTGCATACACTTTTAGAAGTACATGTTTATCTGTTGGGAACATACCAGGACTAATGAATAAAAGAGTATTTCAGTTCAGTTCAGTTCAGTCACTCAGTCGTGTCCGACTCTTTGCGACCCCATGAATCACAGCACGCCAGGCTTCCCTGTCCATCACCAACTCCTGGAGTTTACTCAAACTCACGTCCATTGAGTCGGTGATGCCATCCAGCCATCTCGTCCTCTGTTGTCCCTTTCTCCTCCTGCCCTCAATCCCTCCCAGCATCAGAGTCTTTTCCAGTGAGTCAACTCTTCGCATGAGGTGGCCAAAGTATTGGAGTTTCCGCTTCATTATCAGTCCTTCCAATGAACACCCAGGACTGATCTCCTTTAGGATGGACTGGTTAGATCTCCTTGCAGTCCAAGGGACTCTCAAGAGTCTTCTGCAACACCACGGTTCAAAAGCATCAATTCTTTGGTGCTCAGCCTTCTTCACAGTCCAACTCTCACATCCATACATGAACACTGGAAAAACCATAGCCTTGCCTAGATGCACCTTTTTTGGCAAAGTAATGTCTCTGCTTTTTAATATGCTATCTAGGTTGGTCATAACTTTCCTTCCAAGGAGTAGGCATCTTTTAATTTCATGGCTGCAGTCACCATCTACAGTGATTTTGGAGCCCCCCAAAATAAAGTCTGACTGTTTCCCCATTTATTTCCTATAACGTGATGGGACCAGATGCCATAATCTTAGTTTTCTGAATGTTGAGCTTTAAGCCAACTTTTTTACTCCTCTTTCACGTTCATCAAGAGGCTTTTCAGTTCCTCTTCACTTTCTGCCATAAAGGTGGTGTCATCTGCATATCTGAGGTTATTGATTTAGTTTTTGTTAAAATAATAATTTAATTAGTACATGTAATAAAATTTAATTTCACTTATTGTTTTGACAGTTGAACCTCATAGAACTTATACGCAAAATGAGTATGAGTGCTTTGTACTCCCTTCAGGTTGTTTTTCTGTGCCTTTTCTAACACAGTGTATTATCAGATTTAAAAAATTTTTGCCAATTTGCTGAGTGAAAAATGGTATACCACTGTATTTTTTTTCTATTTTAAAGAGGGTTTTTTTTTTTTAACCTAAAACTAACACAATACTTTTAAATTCTAATTGGAGGATAGTTACTTTACAATATTGTGATGGTTATGGGCATACATCAACATGAATTGGTCGTAGGGATACACGTGTCCCCTCCCTCGTGCACCCCTCCCGCCTTCCTTCCCCCCCAGTCCCCTCCAGGTTGTCACAGCGCATCAACTTTGGGTTTGGGTTCAATATAAGTCAGTTGTATCTCAAAAACAACAATAACAACAACAACAAACACACAATGAAAAAACTACAGGGGGTGTCTTCTTTTTTTCTACAATATGTTAATACATATAGTAAAATGTACAATTCAGTGAGCTTATTTATATGTGGCTACACTGGCACAATCACCATGAATAAGATATAAAACATTTCCAGCACTGCACCCTAGGGCCCTCCCTATGCTCTTTCCTGGTCAGTACCAAAGTCTCACCCTCCCCTAAGATCTACCCAGAATTCACTGCCATTCTAGTTTGTAATACCATAAATAGAGTAGTTTCCCCTCTTTTTGAATTTCCTGTTAAGTGGAATCATACAAAAATTACTCTTTCTTTTTTGGCTTCTTTCATTCAGCAGTGTGTTTGTGGGATTCATCTGTTGGAATATCTAGCGCTAGTTTATTCCTTTTATTCCTGTTTCCAGTTTTTGACTATCGTGAGTAAAGTTGCTATGAAAGTTATCACACAATCTTTTGGTACAGTTATATTACTTTTTTTGTTTTGAACATACAACTAAGGGTAGAATCACTGGCTTATATGTTAGCTTACATTTAGGTTCAGGAACTTGTGCCAGGTTATCCTGATCAGTTTTCCAGGTCGTTGAATCCATTTACTTTGCTACCAGCTGGGTATGAGAGTTGCAGTTTTTTCACATTCTCACCAGGAAGGCCATTGTCAGTCTTTGGTTTTTATTTATTCCTTGGTAACTAATGAAATTGAGGATCTTTTCATATGCTTATTGGTTATTTGGATATTCTCTTTTTCAACATGATCATTCAAGTCTTCTCAGCCTTTTGACTAAGATCAAGTGTAGTATGGGGGCTTCCTAGGTGCTCAGTGATGAAGAATCCACTTGCCATTGCAGGAGACGAAAGAGATGCAGGTTCAATCCCTGGGTCGGGATGATCCTCTGGAGAAGGAAATGGCAAACCCACTCCAGAACTGTTGCCTGGAAAATTCTATGGACAGGGGAGCCTGGCAGGCTATAGTCCGTGGGGTTGCAAAGAGTCAAATATGACTGAGCGACTANAAATGTGGACTTTTGTTTTTACTGATGTAAGAAAAATTTCAGTGTAATATTGTCCAACAGGATCTTCAGTGTTTTTAGTAGAATTAAATCTTTAGTTAAGTGTTCTTTAGCATATAAATTTATTATGTACACATTAGTGGAATCTACTTGTAAATTATTAGTATCGGTATATTATATTTCTATTTCTTCTATATTATATATACAACCTTTTATTTAGGAATATCTAAGTACCCATAAGATAATTATAGCATTGAATGAACCCTATATTTTATATTGAAGATGGCCTTTCTATTACATTGAAATTATTATGTAAAACATAGTACTTCATAGTAGCACGTATTTTCCCAAATTAATTTCTTTAAAAAAAGGTGATCTGATTTCTTTAATCATTATTAACTTTCACTGAGAATCATATTGATGAAGTAGATGAAACTAATACTGACTCATAAATGATACTGTTTTTCTCAGACACTGTCTTCGCTTTGAAAATGAGATTTTTAGCATGAAACAAGTAGTGAAATACTTGAGTGTATAGTGATTATATAATTTTTTAGTTAGCATTAAGATTATTCGGTTCTTAGTGTTTTGTTACTAAGGATTTATTTTCTGTATTAGAATTGTTTCATTAAAAATGAAATTATCTTTTCTTGGAACATTGTATTTCACAGGTTAATCTAAGTCAAGAAGATCTTAATCTTTTATTTAGAATACTAGCAGAAAATCTTGGTGAGGCTCCTGAAGATTTGAATAAAGTAAAACCAAGAATACAGGAGACAGGTAAGAGGCTGACAATAGGTGGTATGATATAAGTTATTTACAATTTATTAGGGGAGATAGACAATAAAAATGAAGTAAATGAATACATATTTACAACTGTGATTTGTATTACCAAGAAAATAAATAAGATACTATTGAATAAAATGGCAGTTTGCTTTTAAGTTAAGCAAACTGTCAGTTATTTCTAAGTTGCATGAGTTAGGAGGAGGCCAGAAAGAAGGGTTTCAGATCAGTGGTGAATTCCTGGAATAAGTTTTGAATTTGCACATATAGGAAAGAAAAAAATTTAAGTTGACTTATGTAGCTATGTATTCAATCTGACTTTAAAATAAGATTTAGTAGTAATATACCTGGGGCTTCCCTGGAGGCTCAGTGTTAAAGAATCCACCCGACAATGCAGGAGACGTAGGTTTGATTCCTGGGTCGGGAAGATCCCCTGGAGAAGGAAATGGCAACCCAGTCCAGTATTCATGCCTGGAAAATCCCATGGACAGAGAAACGTCATAGGCTGTAGTCCATGGGGTCTCAAAGAGATAAGTGAGCATGCACACACTAGTAATAAAGGTGTAAAAACTGAGGTGGTTGATAAATTACCACTAAACAAAGATACTGAAAAAATTGTACTGTAATATAAATGCAAGAGAATTTAAATTATTAGATACAGTGGCCCTTTCACTTGAGGCAAAGTAACTACCAGACCTATTTTCTAAGCTGTTTATGGATGTATATACACATAGCCTAAAGGAGGGCATGGTAACTCACTCCAGTATTCATGCCTGGAGAATCCCATGGACAGAGGAGCCTGACAGGCTACAGTTCACGGGGGTGCAAAGAGTAGGACACAACTGACATGACTTAGCAGCATATACACACACATAGTGTATCTTGGTGTTCATTCCATATCTGTATATATGCTATGTATAGATCTAACTCATTCTTTTTAATGGATGCTTGGTATTAAATTCTGTTGAAGTATCATGATTTATAAAGTCCCTCACTTAAATTATGTTGCATTAATTATTCTAGTGCATACACTTTTAGAAGTACATGTTTATCTGTTGGGAACATACCAGGACTAATGAATAAAAGAGTATTTCAGTTCAGTTCAGTTCAGTCACTCAGTCGTGTCCGACTCTTTGCGACCCCATGAATCACAGCACGCCAGGCTTCCCTGTCCATCACCAACNACTTCTGCTATTTTTCTTGTGATATTAAGGGTTATTGAAGATTTTTAAGCTTTGATAATTGAAACATTGATAGATGAATCATTCTATTTGCAGATGGGCTTCATTAACATATGTACATAGAAAAACCCATAAATCCTTTTAAATATCATTTGTAATACATGTAATTACAGTTGTCTTTGTGAGGACAGTGATTAGGGTGGGAGGAAGCAATTTGCTGATAATAGGCATCATCTGGAGAGATTTTTGCTTGTTGCCATCCAGAGAGAGGGGGCTCCTGGCAGCCAGTGGGTAGAGGCTGGTGATGCTACTGGGCAGCCTGTAGTGCTTGGGGCTGCCTCTCCCTGGAAAGGATGATCCAGCCTCAGATGTCATTGGTGCCAAGGTTGAGAAACCTTGCCTTAGGAGTAGTTTAAAAATTGGCTGTATATCTCAGACTTTGAGATTTAGTCTGACATCATCCATCAGACTAGGACTTCTGGGAATTAGGCAGAACCACTTACTTTTTTTTTCATAGCTGTCTTGAAATCTGCTAGAATATGTTGGCTATGCTTCAAAAGTCTGAACAGGAAAGTGTACTTCCAAAGTAAATAACCCTAGGCAATTTCCAGATACAAATAGGAGTGCACATCTTTACATTGGGTGAATTATTTATTATATCACTCTGGATGGTTATTAAATTGTTAATTTATATCTTCATTGTATATTAGTGAAATAGCTTGTGGTAATACTTATATCTTTTTCTAGGTTGTGATTACTTTGATGGAAAAAGCAGAAAAGAAAGGAAGGCCTTTACATGAACTAAATGTCCTGCAGCTTGGACTGGAAGCTAGAGTTAAAGCCTATGACCTGACTGCTGAAGCTTATCTAAAAAAGATTAGTATGCGATGCTTTGAGTTCACTGGTAAGTATGAAGTATAGTCTTTGTACATGTAGTAGGCAGAGGTCCCTACCTTTTTATAAACTTAAACATATCTATTAGTGTCACCGTAATTATTTAATTAGTTTAAATTTATTACATTTAATAGAAAGTAATGTGATATTTAAAAATTAAAAATTCATTATGTAGTAATTGATCATAAAGTAAGTCTGTATCTAAATATTTAGCACAAAGTAGAATATATCTAAAAGAAGAAAGGCCTATGTCTCCAGTATCTATACAAAACACTTCAGAACTTGTAAAAGGCAACATTGTCTTATAACTGTTCTCTGTGAACTAGAACCCAGGGACCCTTTTTGAAAGGTGAGTTAGTTTACTAGAAAGTAAATTTTTTGTTTGATTTTAAAATTTATTTTTAAATTACAGCAGTGTTTTTTGTGTTTAATAATATTAATATATACTGGTAAAAAATAACAGGTAATACAGAAATATATAGAGGAAAAAATTTGCATTCTTTTGTAGTCTCTTCAGCCATTCAAATTCACTTTCTAAATTGCACCAAAGTAGCTTTTAAAGTTAATATGGGTATTTAAAGTTCATTGGAATTCTATGGGGTCACTTTAAGTAAAGCAGACTTGTATTGAGAATAATCCCTAGTTTAAGTATTTTATAGCTTTGTCCTTTAACATATTCTTATTTGTTGAAATAAGTAATACCAGTAGTACCAAATATTATATCATTTGTAATTGACTAGTGCTGGTTTTTTGTCTTTGTGGAGTATCTTGGATTTTATTTCAGAGCCAGTTTTACTGAGATATGATACATAGAGTAAAAGTCACCATTTTTAGCATACAACTCTTGAATTCTTTAAAAATTTCTTTTCTTTTTTTTTTTTGTCTGCACTGGGTCTACATTGCTTTGCTTGTGCTTTTTCTAGTTGGGGTGAGCTGGGGCTCCTCTTTGTTCTGGTGCACGGGACTTCTTGTGGTGGCTTCTCTTGTTGCAGAGCACAGCCTCTAGGTTCAAGGGCTTCAGTAATTGCAGCCTGCAGGCTCAGTAGTTGTGGAATGCGGGCTCTTGGGCACTCAGGCTTCAGTAGTTGCAGCACATAGGCTCAGTAGTTTTAGCTCAAGTGCCCCAGGGTGCACAGGCTTTAGTTGCTCCATAGCATTGTGAAATCTTCCCGGACCAGGGATGGAACCTGTGTCCTCTACACTGGCAGGTAGATTCTTATCCACTTAACCACCCAACTCTTGGGGTTTGAGAAATGTATATGTTGTGTATCTGGCTGATCTGTTTTTAATATATTTGAAATGTCTGAAAGACTTAATGATCTCTCTTTCTCGTCTAGACTCTAAAGGAGGACCTCTTCACATTATTAACTCTTCCAATGTAACAGATGAACCCCTTCTGAAAATGTTATTGACAAAGGTACCTAGTTTCATTTCTAAAATTAAAGAACTTTAATATTTGAATGTATGAAGTTATGTAGTTCCCCCATATTTAATGTCTCAGTTTTTTCCCCTAAAATTTTTTATTCTAAAACTGGTTGATTATAGTGCATTATGCAAGCATCTGACAGTCCAGGATCATTTCAGTAACCTTCTGAGTTAATCGTATGTTTTTGAATAAGTACACAAAGTTCCATTGTAATTTGAAGCAAGATATAATCCAGATGAACTAGCGTTTCCCCTACTTTTAGCATTTCTTCCTAGTTTGGGATTTTGCTTTTACAGAATGTGAGAATTACTTATGTGGTCGTGTTTTGGGCATATTTTTCTTTGCTTTTAAAAATAAGTTTATACTGTTTTCATAGCATGCTTTGAAAAGTAAAGACTATACGTATATATATTTTGCAATGTGTGAATTTTTATTGTTTCCAACCTGGTGATTTGATCCTCCATTATTTGTAGGCAGACATTGATGGACCAGAATTTAAAACTACTCATGACAATACCAAACAAACACTTGAGGTATGTCTTTTCTAACTCACTATAAGGTTAGGGTATATGTTAATGATTAAATATAGCTTCAAAGCCATCTTTAGCTGTGAGATTGTGAGTTCTAAAATTAGAGGAAGAGTGGTAATAATAATAATAGATCTAATCTTATAGATGGAAGAAATGAATATAGAGCTGAGATAAAATTATTACAAAAGTTTATTTGATTTCCTAAAAGATTATTTGTTTCCCAAGTACAAATTAATGATTCCTTGTTGAGGACAAAATAATACATTTTTAAGGGAATTAATTATTTACAGCTCTTNTAGATGGAAGAAATGAATAAGAGCTGAAATAAAATTATTACAAAAGTTTATTTGATTTCCTAAAAGATTATTTGTTTCCCAAGTACAAATTAATGATTCCTTGTTGAGGACAAAATAATACATTTTTAAGGGAATTAATTATTTACAGCTCTTATTTGACATCCTATTAATGAAAGCATTAAGCACTTGAATTGTTAACTCACTTTAGGATTAGAAAAAAAATTAAGGGTCAGGCAGAAAGTATGGCTCAGTACAGACATTGCTTGGAACCATCTGTAAGGGGACTGAGCTAAGGCTGATAATACTTCCTAAATCTTTACTTAAAAGCTATCAAGTTCTGTTGAAGTTAGAAGTATGGTCATGTGTGGAAGTTCAGTGTTAGTTTATTGTCTGGTAAAGGATTAACAAGATAATAGTGAATTCTTTCTCAAATAAAAAAGGTCCTTGGTTGCACTATTCTTGGGCTACTTGTATATGTTGAAGTTTGACATAAAAATGTTCCCGTATCTGAAATTTGCCTCTCTAATTGTTCATTATCTTAGGTTTCATTTTCGTCTTTAGACTTAGTTCTTCATTTGGAAGCCTTACTGTCCTTCATGGATTTTTTGTCCTCTGCTGTTCCATCCTCTGAACCTTCTAAGAAGGACTCGGAGCTGAAACCACTTATGGGGGAGTCCAGAAGTATCATTGCCAAAACTGGTATTAACTTTTGAGTCATGGTCTCATACTTTCTACCTGAACTTTAATAATCATATGTAATAACTGAACTGAATAACTTGTATTTTTAAGCTAAGATGACCATTTAGCAGTTTTAAAGTTTCCAGGGCTTTAATAGATCATGTTGGTTTCAAAAGAAAGTGGATTTTACTCTTACAGTATTGATATAAATTTAGTGAGAGATTTTAAGTAAGTGTTTAATATTAATCATGTATTTATATTTTATTTCACTGCCTTGCTTTTTCATAAAATATAGTCGTATATACTTTGTATTGATGTGCCCGNATAACTGAACTGAATAACTTGTATTTTTAAGCTAAGATGACCATTTAGCAGTTTTAAAGTTTCCAGGGCTTTAATAGATCATGTTGGTTTCAAAAGAAAGTGGATTTTACTCTTACGGTATTGATATAAATTTAGTGAGAGATTTTAAATAAGTGTTTAATATTAATCATGTATTTATATTTTATTTCACTGCCTTTTCATAAAATATAGTCGTATATACTTTGCGTTGATGTGCCCATAGCCTTCACTCTAGTGAAAGTGAGAAAGGAAGAAATTAAAGTATGATCACAGTCATGCATAGTAACTAAAGGCCCATTTCAGTCGGTTAAAACTACCTGGTGCTCAACAGGTTTAAACTTCACAAGACACAAAAGGAACAAACTCATGGAAGAGACAGACTCACTTTGGTTTCAAACCAAAACTGTATTTAAGTCGTATAGAGATACGAGCACATGCCGTGACTTGTGCCCTGAAATATTAGGTGTAGTATAGCCTGAGTGAACATGTGCCTATTTTAAAGTCAAATATTATTTTAATTATTTTTCTTTCATATCATATGATGTGAGTATCTAACATCTGGTCATTTAATTTTCAGACCATTATCTGTTTGCATTATATCTATATTACTGGCATCTTTGAAGTATAAAGCTGTTAGTAATACTAGCTCTGATACAGGGAATATTTAAGCTCACAATAAACTATAAAAAAAACCCTAATCCAAAGAAACAACATTCTAGTTATGCTGTATAGCTGTTGTTTTATGGTTTGATTTTGCTACTTTAAATTTTAAGGGAAAAAAATCCTAACTCTTTTATCATCTTGGTGATTAAGGACTGATGTCCCCATACTTTTACAGTTTTATAAGAAACATTGTTTACTTCAGTTAAGACACATCTCTAAGAAATTATATTTATCAATATAATTTACTATAAATATAAATAAATATAAATATAATTGATAATTATATTTATCAATCAGGACTTGAACTAAAATAGATTAAGGGAATCCATTTGATTGTGTTTCTTAGACACATGTACACAGATACAAATACATGTTATAAAGTAACTTTTTGTTCCTTTAGCTCTTTGTGTTCATTTCTTACAGACTTTATCTTAGGATTCTTCATGGAGAAACAGAATACAGTCTAGAGAAATTGGCTATATAGTTAATAACATGTATTGTATGTGTCATAGTCAATAATATATATTTTTACAGNTGTTATAAAGTAACTTTTTGTTCCTTTAGCTCTTTGTGTTCATTTCTTACAGACTTTATCTTAGGATTCTTCATGGAGAAACAGAATACAGTCTAGAGAAATTGGCTATATAGTTAATAACATGTATTGTATGTGTCATAGTTAATAATATATATTTTTACTAATTTACCATTTCAGTTTTTCATGAAATATTTTTCTTTGATCTAATATATGATGTGAAAAGAAGTTCCAAATCAAAATTTATCTCCATTGGAATCCTAGAATTCTATTATAGGGATTTTTCTTAGTTTCCTAGGAGAAAAGTTATAGTAAAGTTTTCCATCTAACAAAGTTGTACTTACCAGGTGCTAATAAAAGTTGCCTTTATTTTTAATTTGGATAGAAAAATGCTAGTTTTTGTCAGATTGGCATTTGAAAACTGATTTAAAAATAATATTAATTATGTATAATCTTAATGGAGACCTTTTTGGTTCTTCACAGTTCATATTGTTAATATTAATTATGTATAATCTTAATGGAGACCTTTTTGGTTCTTCACAGTTCATATTGTACTTTTAGTGAATTTGAGATTATTTTATGTGCTATATCATCTTTACATTTTGCTGATCACAAGGATTTTCTTACTTTTCAGCATCCAGCAACTCTTCTCAAGATGATGTGTTTGATTTAAAGATCACCGCTAAATTAAATGCATTTAATGTTTTTGTCTGTGATCAGAAGTGTAACATTGCAGATATTAAAATACATGGTAAGTAGTTATTCCTTGGTGTAGGTATTTTTGTTTCTTTACATAGACCTTCAGGAAGAATGAGCTTATTGCATGATAGATTTCTCATGGCTTGTCTTTTTTTTTTTTTCCCCAAGATTTCAGTAACAGTAAAATTATATTTTTCCCCTCATCTGATTGGCTATTCCACATTCTTTGCATTTCCATTTAAATTTACTATTAGCTTTCCAACTTCACAATTGTGAGAGTTGGACCATGAAGAAAGCTGAGTGCCGAAGAATTGATGCTTTTGAATTGTGGTGTTGAAGAAGACTCTTGGTTTCTTGGATTGCAAGGAGATCAAACCAGTCCATTCTAAAGGAAATCAACCCTGAATATTCATTGGAAGGACTGATGCTGAAGCTAAAGCTCCAATATTTTGACCACCTGATGCGAAGAGCCAACTCTTGGAAAAGACCCTGATGCTGGGAAAGATTGAAGGCAAAAAGAATAGGAGACGGCAGAGGATGAGATGATTAGACAGCATCACCGACTCAATGGACATGAATTTGAGCAAACTCCAGGAGATAGTGTAGGACAGAGGAGTCTGGTGTGCAATGGTCTATGGGTCACAAAGAGTTGAACATGACTTAGGGACTTCAAGGACAGCAGCCAATTTCAACAAAAAGCTTTGTAGTATTTTTTTTTTCTTAGCCTTGTAGTATTTTTATTGGAATTGCATTGCATCTGTAGACCAATTTAGGGAGAATTGATATCTTAATGATACTGAGTTTTCTCATTCATTAACATGATATGACTTTCTATTTATTTATTTTCTAAATGGTAAACTTCACTATGTATTTATTGTTTAGTTGCTAAGTTGTGTCTGACTCTTCAGGGACCTCATGAACTGTAGCCTGCCAGGCTTTTCTGTCCATGGGATTACCCAGGCAAGAATACTAGAGTGGGTTGCCATTTCTTTCTCAAGGGGATCTTCCCTAACCAGGGATCAAACCCCTGTTTCCTGTACACATCTGCTGCATTGCAGGCAGATTCTTTACTGCTGAACCACTAGGGAAGCCCTATTTATTTATTTTTAAAATACTTTATTGGAGTATCATTGCTTTACAATGTTGTGTTAGTTTCTGCTGTACAAAAAAGTGAATCAGCAGGCTTCCCTGGTGACTCAGTGGTAAAGAATTAGCCTGCCAGTGCAAGAGACAGGGGTTTAACCCCTGTTCCAGGAAGATCCCACATGCTGTGGAGCAACGAAGCCATGCACCACAACTATTGAGCCTGTACTCTGGAGCCAGGGAACCACAACTGCTGAGCCCTTGCATCAGAACTACTGAAGCCTGTGCACTCCGGAGCCCGTGCTGCGCAACAAGAGAACCCACTACAGTAAGCCCTAGCATTGCAAAGAAGAGTAGCACCTGCTCAACGCAGCTAGAAAAAAGCCTGGGTGCAGCAGTGAAGACCCAGCACAGTCATTAAAAAAAAAATGTGAATGAGCTAGAAAAAGTGAGTATGTTAGTTGCTTAGTTACATCAGACTCTTTGCAACCCCCTGGACTGTAGCCTGTCAGGCTCCTGTGTCCATAAGATTTCCCAGACAAGAATACTGGAGTGGGTTGCCGTTTCCTTCTCCAGAGGATCTTTCCAACTCAGGGATTGAACCTGGGTCTCTTGCATTGGCAGGCAGATTCTTTACCATCTGAGCCATATGTATACATAAAACCCCTCCCTCTTGAACCTCCCCCCCACCATCCCACCCCTTTAGATCATCATGAGTCATCTTAGGGTTTATTTATATTGAAGACTCCTGTAAACTTTTCAGAGATATGCTTTGAAATGTTAGAAGTAAATTTGTTATGATTCATGACTGATAAAAGACATTTCTTATATTAAAAATTTTTTTTCAGAATAAGTCTAAGATATAGTCTCATGTTCTGTTTGCATTTTCAGAATAATATGATTTTAAACTGAGAAATGAATAGCATAGCATCTGACTGAGTAAAGAAAATGTCATTGTCCTATTGCCCTTGCCTTTTGTGCATACATAACCAGTAAAAGAGGTTTCTAAAAGAAATTTTATAAACTTTACTCATCATCAGCCTTATAGAAAGATGAGTTCAGGTTATACCATGAATTCTGGAACAGCCTGTCAAGGTTCCAATTGTGGCTCTAAAACTTACTGGTTGACCTTGAGCAAGTTAATTTATGTTTCCATGCCTGAGTTTCCTCTTCTATAAAATGGACATTGTTATAATAATTATTCATGGGATTGTTGTGAGGATTAAGTTTGCATATTTGCATATATAAAGAAAAATGCCTGTCATGTACATAATAAGCAGTTAATAGGAGTTAGAAAATCAGTTCCATTCAGCAAATACTACTAAGGATCTTTTTATTAGCGTAATAATGATCTAGGTTCATTATTGGGGCTGAGCTGTAGCCATTCTCCAATTCACTCTGAGAAGTGTTTTTAAAAATCATACCTTTAGAAATCATGAAAATGACAAACATTTTTTGGAGCGAAATTGTGTTTTAAGATAAAGTTTATTGTAGAAAGAATAGTATTTATTCATCAAATTATATTTATTCTTAGTTTTCAGATTAATAGTTTTCATTATATAATGTTTATAAAATGACTCTTAAACATATGTTAGGTGTTGTCCTAAATGACCGATTTTGTTCATGCTAATGCCCAGGATACTTGTGTTTGGAGACTTGTGATTAATTGTCTTCGAAATTTGGTTACTTTTGTTTTAAAATTTCCACAAATTTTATGGGTGAGATGCTCCTAGCACTTAAAGATATTATAATATTTATTAGGTATCTCATACATAGTAGTTGTTACCTTTGGAACTTCCCTGGTTGTCCAGTGGTTAAGATTCTGCACTTGTAGTGGAGGGAAAGCTGGTTTGATCCCTGGCTGGGGAACTGAGATCTATCATGCCACATGGCACAGCCAAAAAAAATTTTAAAAACTATTAAAAACTAAGTTGTTACTTTACATATGTCTAATAGTAATTTTTATTATTTATTTATTTTACTTTACAGTACAGTATTGGTTTTGGCATACATTGACGTGAATTTTATCTGTTCTCTATCTTGGTAGTATATTATTGAATTTAAATAACACTGAACTCGTTCATTTGGATTAGATTAAAAGTGTTGTGATTCCCACAGGAATGGATGCCTCTGTCTCTGTGAGGCCAAAGCAGACCGACATGTTTGCCAGACTTAAGGATATTATCGTTACGAATGCTGATTTAACATCCATTCACAAAAAGGTAATTAAATAAATATGTTTCAGTATTGAAATTTATTTTTGTTTTTCTGTGTCTGGAGATGTCTTCAGTCATTCGTTCAGTGCATATGTAGTATCTGTCGTGTGTCAGGCAGTTTGTTGGGAATTGGCCATGAATTTGGTCATTGTCTGCTATCCCATTGTCTATAGACTAGATGATGTGTTAAAGTTATTGTTGACCAATTAAGTGATTGGTATCTCCATTGATAAACCTTTTTCTTATAGATTTAGAAAGTGTTATTGTCAAGTTAAATGCTTTTAACTAGTGTTTTGTTGAAGCTTGGATATAAATGATGCTTCTTTAAATGTCAAGGACTCTGTAATAAGAAACCTTGTAATACAATGATACAACTCTTTTGATGTAATAATGAGTTAATTTAATACTTTTAGGCTGTCTCTATTTTGGGAGATGAAGTCTTTAGGTTCGAAATGACTCTTTATCCAGATGCCACAGAAGGAAAGGCCTATGCTGATATGTCTAAAGTAGATGGCAAACTTAGTCTCAAAGTGGGTTGTATTCAGATTGTCTATGTTCATAAATTCTTCATGTCTCTTTTGGTAAGTTTATTTTAAAAATATATTTATTTCTCATTGAAGCCTAAATATCTTTGCCTGTGTATCTGAATCTAGATAATAAAATCTTTACTAAATAGGGTTGTGTGATAAACTCCCAAATGTTGAATAATTATTACAGTTATCATTAAGTGAAGTGAAGTCGCTCAGTCATGTCCAACCCTTTGCGACCCCATGGACTGTAGCCTACCAGGCTCCTCCATCCCTGGGATTTTCCAGGTTATCATTGGTTTGAACCAACTATGAAGGCTCATTCTTTAACATAGTTAGATAGTTTGAAAATACTTTCTGATGTTTCAGTTATGCTTTTCAGTTTAGTTGTTTTGAGAGATACCCTTGAAAGATGTTTAGCTAAAAGAATCCTTTAAGGAGATCATTAGGCATTGGAAGGGCTAATACTGGAACTGACAGCTTTGATTATAATTATCATCAAGAAGGCCATAAAATTCTTTCAATTATTTATTTCCATGTAAGTTTCACAGAGTGAAGAGTTTAAGTTGCCTATGCCTTTCTTTTAGCAGGACTGTTAATCAAAGCTTTCAAATCACACATTTCTATGTAAACCATCATGTTTTATTTTTCTGAAAAGTAATTTATTTGGAGGGGGATTAGTGAAATAAACAACTAAATAAGCCATCTGTGTTATTAATGGATGTGCATCACGAATACGCTTCCAGTTCTTTTCTCTACTGGGAAAAGTCTTTCTGTTTTTAGTTGAAATTGAGATGAATGGTATCTTACTCTAAATAAATAATTTTTGACTCTTGTTAGTGATAGCAAGATTGTAAACACTTAAGCACCTTTGCTTGTGTTGAACTACACTTAAGAAAAGAATTTTCAGAAATACCCAGGCAAAACCTTAGTTTCTAAACTTTAGTTTTATAGACTTTATTCCTATGACCTAGAGATATAGATTCAAAGCTACTTTGGGAGCCATAAAGCTTTCTTCTCCATCTTTTTATGTAAATTTTGGTTAAAATGGCCAACATTCATGAATAAAAGGGAGGTTTTAAATGAGTAAAAGGGAGGTTTCATGTCGATGTATGGCAAAACCCACCACAATATTATAAAGCAATTAGCCTCTAATTTAAATAAATAAAAATTTAAAATATGAAACAAACAAAAACATGTAAAGCATTTAGCAAGTCCTCAATAAACAGTGTTATTTTCGCACACACACAAAAGAATTGCTACCAAAGTTTGTCAATAAACAAGTAATTCTGAAATACGTAAAATGAAGGGACTCTTGTTCATGTTAATATCTCAGTGTATCTTTCTAAACTTTATTTCATGTCACAGTCATAAATAACATCTCCTTTACATCACCTCTTTTATTTAGCTTCCCTTTTTAAAAGTTTTTTCTTTAAAAAATAAATCCCTGTTTTTGGGGAAACTCTAAATACTGGTATTTTCCCACAGAACTTCCTCAACAATTTTCAAACTGCCAAAGAAGCTTTGAGCTCAGCTACGGCCCAGGCTGCAGAAAGAGCTGCTTCCAGCATGAAAGACTTGGCCGAAAAGAGTTTCCGCCTTTTGATGGATATCAACTTGAAAGCACCAGTTATTATCATTCCTCAGTCTTCACTATCACCTAATGCTATTATAGCAGATCTCGGTTTAATCACAGTTGAAAACCGATTTAATGTAATTTCTAGGGGACATCATTCTCTACCCCCTGTCATTGATACAATGGACATCCAACTTACTCAGCTAAAGCTGTCCAGGTATAAATATATAATCCAGTTACATATTGTTTAGTCGCTAAGTTGTGTCCGACTCTTTTTCCATCCCATGGCTATTGCCCTCCAGGTTCCTCTCTCCATGGGATTTCCCAGGCAAGAATACTGGAATGGGTTGCCATTTCTTTCTCCAGGGAATCTTCCTTACCCAGGAGTTACCTGCATCTCCTGCATTTTAGGTGGATTCTTTACCACTGAGCCACCAGGGAAGCCCCAATCACATATTACTTACTAGAAATAGAATTTTCATAGAATCTTTGCCAGGGTAAAACACTCTAGTGGTTCATGGTTCATATTCCTTATTTCTGCTAATCATGAAACCATTGGTTTTTGGTTAGTGGTTGATAGTGATGGACCTCACAGAATATATACTTTGTCTTACTAAATTTGTGATGTGTTTTTTTACTCTATAAAAATTTTCTATTATAAGATTATGGTTAATACTTAATTTAGATATTTATTTGCTTTGCACATAGCTGTACATGGAAAGCCTCTTAAAAATATAATAAAATTTAAGATTTATTTCTCATTTCCAAAGCATATCACATTTAGGAATTCTCAGTAAGATATCTAATGGATAATTAAATCAAAATGGGAAGGTGTTGGCTCTTTTGGATAATAAGAATGAATTATTTGGTGGTTCAAATATTTGTTGGCTGGCAGGCTAGAAATGACTAGTACAATATACTTGTTTAACTTCTAGGTTTGGTGAGCTTTTCCCTTTGAGTTTGGAGAAGTACTAATAGCATAAACCTAAGGGCTTAGTACAGCACCGCTTTCTTTGTCCTTCAGGGATGTTTTAAGAGGATGTAGCATTTGTTTGTGTGACATTGGTTAGTAGCTATTATTAGTTTTGGGAAAAGATAGTAAATAGTGTAGTAGTCATACTCATGCGGTTTGTTTCTTTGAAATCAGCATTGCATGGGCTTTGTTTTATGTAGCTCTGCTTTATAAACTTATTCTGATTGATTTGTGAAAAAAAGCATGTTCTAAAAGAATTCTGATAGCCTTTAGTGTTTGGAAAAATGCTGTGTGGGAACTGGTACACATATGATGATAGTCTTTTAAAATGTAGATTTTAGAAATATAAAATAAATTCTTAATTATCTTTCAGAACAATTTTGCAGGCTGACTCACCACAACATGACATTGAAATTTTAAAACCAGTCAACATGCTTTTATACATACAGCGAAATTTAGCAGCATCATGGTATGTACAAATTCCAGGAATGGAGGTAAAAGGAAGACTAAAACCTATGCAGGTAAGTATATGTATAAATAATTGCTCGCTAGCTAGACTTTTATCATTGATCACAGTGTGGTTCTAGTGTACATCAGAAGTGATAAAACGTTTAAAAGGGAATGCTTTGTTAACCGAAAATGAAGGTGTCGTAATTTTTCACACTTTTCTTTATTTCTTATTAGTTGGATATTTGGTGAAGCTAGCAAGAACTCTGAGGTTGAAAGCTAGGGAGTCTACTGAGATTATTATTAGTAATTTTAGAAGATTCTGTTCAAGTTTTAAGACAATTATAAAAGAAAAGTGATATTTTAAATTTTATGTAAAAAAATTTTTTTTGACCATGTTACATGGCATGTGGGATCCTAGTTCCCCAGCCAGGACTGAATCTGTGCCCCTTGCATTGGAAGTATAGAACCTCCAGGCAAGTCCCTATAAAGTGATATTTAGCTACCACATACAAAGCACCTTAAATAATATTTTTACTGTATAGAAACATTCTTTTAATTAGAAAAGCAGACATTTTCAGTAAGTGAATATGTTTCGTTGGTAAGCATATAAATACTGTAGTTAGCAGGTTGTAGGTGAGCTCACAGGAAGAGATGATACTGGTCAAAGATGGTCACCAAAGTGTAGGAACCTTGGGGTTCTTGTGTGCCTGTGTGTGAAACTGCTGAAGCCAAGCAGTAGGAGATAGGGAAAGAGGGAGTGCCTAAACAGAATGTGTTGAAGATGAGTAAAAACTCGGTAGTATAGTGGGTTTTGATATCTGTGACTATTTTAGAGTTAGTTCTAAGACAAAGCAAGAAGGGTCAAAGGAGCTGAGTTCTACTAGTGGGGATGTTAAAATTGAGGCTTGTTGTAGGAATGAGAGATCCCTGTCTGCAGCATGAATAAATATATAAAGAAGAGCATGTGTTTATTGAGAATATGGACTTTTCTATTCTAGGACGTAGAATAGAGAATTCTCTTAAATTCTCCCTTCCTCAGATTAGATCCCAGAACTAACATTGGATCCTTTTCAAACACTAGGAGATGGTGAAGTTAGCTGTTCTTTGGGAGGCTCTGATATCTCAGTTGGTAGCACAAGTGGGAATGAATATAGAAAGAAGTTCTGGGGAGTTAGAGTGATATCTGTTTTCTAAGGACTGGGACTGGGAGCAAATAAGAAATCCCTGGTTGTCATCTCATGCTAAAATATGGCCACACTTTGATTTAGGCTGGGAATCAGATGTTGTCCTTGGTAATAGGGCCACAGTTTGAGGGGCCCAGGGTACTGTGGTGTTCAGAAGAAAAGGTGCTGTGAATGCACCTGTTTGGATTTGGGTTTAGGTACTTCAAAAAGACCTTTTGGACCACTATTACTAGGTGTAGGTTATCACTGTTATTTAGTTGCTAAGTTGTGTGTGACTCTTGCAACCCTATGGATTGTAGCCCATCTGGCTCCTCTGTCCATGGGATTTCCCAGGCAAGAATACTGGATTGGGTTGCCATTTCCTTCTCCAGGGGATCTTCCTGACCCAGGGATCGAGCCTGAATCTCCTGCATTGGCAGACAAATTCTTTACCTCTGAGCCACCAGGGAAGCCCCAATATGTGTAGTGGAAATGTACAAAAGATGGAAGGATGGAAAGGTTTAATGGGTCTTAGCAGCCAGTAGCATCTTTGTTTATTCTAGCAGCTTCATGTTGTTCTGCAGCCACTGATGAGAAAAATGATATTATTCCTATTTTAAAGATTAAGAAAGAAACTTAGCCAACAGCACAGCTTGAGAGTGGAATAGTTGACACGTATCTACTTGACTCAAAATCTCTTGCTTTTTTTTTTCTTTTTGTCACATATCCCCTTTTTATAAAGGTTGGAGATTAGCAGGATACTCATCTTGGCCTGTGTTTTGGCTTTTAACAGTTCTCTGCAGATGCATTTGTTACTGTTCTAGGAGGCATCATCTTGATAGGTTAAATGATTTAAGTGTATGCAGACACGCATGTACTGAGAAGACTGCACTGCAGGAGCGCATCTTTTTCCTTCTTGGTGGAGACTGGAAACTGAACAGCATTCTTCCTATTTTGAGTTTGGGGGAGAGTAAACAATGTGGAGGAGGACACCGGTACTGGATGAGAAGAGAGAGAGAAGCAGAATGGAGATGAGGATCTATAGAGAGGGGAGAGGAACATAGGCCCAGAACAATGAATTACAATAACAGTAACAGTTAAGGCAACAGGAGGGGAGTACTGGAAGCAGGGACTTGGATATGAGTGGAGGCAAAAACGTGTTTACACACAGGAGTAATGTCTAATACTATGCAAGATGAAACACTTTCATCCTGCTATTTATGGACCCTACTTGCTTGGTTTTTTTTTTTAGTTAGATTGAACAGTTAATTTGACAGACCGTAAGTTAAGACATAGATATTTTACATCATTTATTGTTTTATATTAACAGTAACCTATTGTTGGTTTCTAGGTTGCTCTTAGTAGAGACGACTTAACAGTTTTAATGAAAATTTTGCTAGAGAATCTTGGAGAAGCTTCTTCACAGCCAAGCCCTACACAGTCTACTCAGGAGGCTGTGAGAGTCAGACAAGACGTTTCCGGTAGACCTGACCACGTCATAGGTATAAATTGATGGAGATTTTTGCTTTGATTGTTGAGAAGAATTAGATGTTAATGCCGTATTTATATTTAGTGGGCTTTTTAATTGTCCAGTGTAATGTGGTGTGAAATGATCCAATGCTGTATTATTTACTGTGGAGAGCAGAAGGGGCTAGACTGCCTTGAAGCTCCCAGGAGAAGGAAGTGGGCTCATTGCTCTAAAGGGAGGCTCACCTCTTGTTGCCTGCACGATGCTTGCTTGCCCTTTATTTGTGAAAGTTGAATTTGCCCAATTCAAGGGACATTGAGGTAGTATCACTATGAAGAAAGCTAGTGGAGGTGATGGAATTCCAGTTGAGCTATTTCAGATCCTAAAAGCAGATGCTGTGTAAGTGCTGCACTCAGTATGTCAGCAAATTTGGAAAACTCAGCAGTGGCCACAGGACTGGAAAAGTCAGTTTTCATTCCAATCCCAAAGAAAGGCAATGCCAAAGAATGCTGAAAACTACTGCATAATTGTACTCATCTCACACGCTAGTAAAATAATGCTCAAAATTCTCCAAGCCAGGCTTTAGCAATACGTGAACCGTGAACTCCCAGATGTTCAAGCTGATTTTCGAAAAGGCAGAGGAACCAGAAATCAAATTGCCAACATCCACTGGATCATGGAAAAAGCAAGACAGTTCCAGGAAAACACCTGTTTCTGCTTTATTGACTATGCCAAAGCCTTTGATTGTGTGGATCACAATAAACTGTGGAAACTTCTGAAAGAGATGGGAATACCAGACCACCTGACCTGCCTCTTGAGAAACCTGTATGGAGGTCAGGAAGCAACAATTAGAACTGGACATGGAACAACAGACTGGTTCCAAATCGGAAAAGGAGTGTGTCAAGGCTGTATATTGTCACCCTGCTTATTTAACTTATATGCAGAGTACATCATGAGAAACACTGGGCTGGAAGAAGCACAGGCTGGAATCAAGATTGCTGGGAGAAATAGCAATAACCTCAGATATGCAGAGGACACCACCCTTATGGCAGAAAGTGAAGAAGAACTAAAGAGCCTCATGATGAAAGTGAAAGAGGAGAGTGAAAAAGTTGGCTTAAAGCTCAACATTCAGAAAATGAAGATCATGGCATCTGGTCCCATCACTTCATGGCAAATAGATGGGGAAACAGGGGAAACAGTGGCTGACTTTATTTTTTGGGAGCTCCACAATCACTGCACATGTTAACTGCAGCCATGAAATTAAAAGACGTTTACTCCTTGGAAGGAAAGTTATGACTAACTTAGCATATTAAAAAGCAGAGACATTACTTTGCCAACAAAGGTCTGTCTAGTTAAGGCTATGGTTTTTCCAGTGACATGTATGGATGTGAGAGTTAGACTATAAAGAAAGCTGAGCACCAATGCTTTTGAACTGTGGTGTTGGAGAAGACTCTTGCGAGTCCCTTGGACTGCAAGGAGATCCATCCAGTCCCTGTTAAAGGAGATCAGTCCTGGGTGTTCATTGGAAGGACTGATGTTGAAGCTGAAACTCCAATACTTTGGCCACCTGATGCTGGGAAAGATCGAGGGCAGGGGACGACAGAGGATGGTGTGGTTGGATGGCATCACCAACTCGATGGACATGGGTTTGGGTGGACTCCGGGAGTTGGTGACGGACAGGGAGGCCTGGTGTGCTGCAGTTCTGCTGCTGCTGCTGCTGCTGCTGCTGCTGCTAAGTCGCTTCAGTCGTGTCCGACTCTGTGTGACCCCATAGACGGCAGCCCACAGGCTCCCCTGTCCCTGGGATTCTCCAGGCAAGAACACTGGAGTGGGTTGCCATTTCCTTCTTCAATGCATGAAAGTGAAAAGTGAAAGGGAAGTCGCTCAGTCATGTCCAACTGTTGATGACCCCATGGATTGCAGCCTGCCAGGCTCCCCGGTCCATGGGATTTCCCAGGCAAGAGTACTGGAGTGGGGTGGCATTGCCTTCTCCAGTGCTGCGGTTCATGGGGTCGCAAAGAATCTGACACGACTGAGCGACTGCACTGAACTGCACTGAACTGAGGTAGTGTACTTTGAGAGAAAAAACAAAGTAGGGATGCAGCATAATAAGATCCCAAAATAATAAAGAGAGAAAAGGAACTGGTGTCATACTCAGATGACTGGTCCATGAAATAGGAAGGTATTCTTATTCAGTAACAACTTTGCTTATCTGTCTTCACTGGGGAGTGATATAGTCAGATACATAAGGGAATATTCCAGATTATTAAAATGTTATCTTTCAAAGGCACTGAACCTTTTAAATTCAGCCACTTTTAAAAGACAATTTTTCTAACATACAAGGTTCCTTTTTCCTTTCTTGGCCAAGTATATAGAATAATTTTATAATTTCACTGTTTTTCATCATTTAAAATTGTTATGTGAATATCATGTTTTATTTTAGACTGTGAATAAGTTAGTATTTTCATGGCTAAAGTGAGATGGAGTGTTCCTGTCCATTTCATGAAGGACCCCAGACTGCTTTGCTTTTATAATGCTTAAGTCATTGACTGTCAGTTATGGCAGCACTCAGTTAAGCTGCCAGTAAGTATACTAAGCCAGCAGTGCTTCTCCTATAGTTAGGTCTGGTGTGTTTTGAAGTCATAAAAAAATGCTTAGAGCAATGTGCAAAATAAGGTTTTTGGTTGAGGATACTTAGGAGCGCTATATGAATTTAGTGAGGCCTCCCTGCATCTCTCCCCAGGCTGAGTTCATGCTGCCATGCAGACAAATGCTAGATGGTAGGCTGTTGCTGTAGTTAGACAGGAACTGTGTACTGTATGGATGAATAAACTGTAGCAGGCAAGCTTTATGTGGTTAACAGTCTCACTATATTCAGCTGTGGTCAGTTTGTGTCCCTGGTTCAAGCTGTGTAGTTACTGTGGTACTTGCTGCTGCTGCTAAGTCGCTTCAGTTGTGTCCGATTCTGTGCAACCCCATAGATGGCAGCCCACTAGGCTCCGCCGTCCCTGGGATTCTCCAGGCAAGAACACTGGAGTGGGTTGCCATTTCCTTCTCCAATGCATGAAAGTGAAAAGTGAAAGTGAAGTCGCTCAGTCCAGTCATGTCCGACTCCTAGTGACCCCATGGACTGCAGCCCATAAGGCTCCTCCATCCATGGGATTTTCCAGGCAAGAGTACTGGAGTGGGGTGCGGAAAACAAAAAAAGTTCTGATGGAAAAGCTACAGAGATAATGAAGATGGGAATGTAACTTATTTTCGGGAAAGGGAAAGGGAAAAAGCCTGGCATTTTCCAACTTGGAAAAGCCTTAATGTAGTTAAAGTTATGCTATGTTTGCTCTTGCAGTAATATGTAAGAATAGACTTTCCTATAAATGACCACAAGAATAGAATCCATCTCCAAAAAAGAGACCACAGCATCACTTTGTAAGCAGGATTGTCTTAAAAGTTTCTGTCTAAAGATGAGGGATAAGACTGCATTACTTCTTGAAGTTTCTTTCACTTCAAAATACCAGAGACTCCCTGTCCCACATTATATTTGAGGTCTCTTCAGCTCTGCTTTTGAGTTATATTCTGTTCTGTCAAAGGTAATGGATTGGATGACGTAGGTAATTAAAGACAGTGAGACGTGAACTGCACTAGCAGAGGATCTTTTACTGACAAGCTGTCTGTTCTTGGACAAAGTAGTTTACTTTTCTCTGCCTCCAATTTTATAATCTCTTGAGAATGGCCTGTAACCAGTTAAGTGAAATGCTTTAATAATTATAAACTACAATGAAGTAGACTTGCTTTTGTAGGGCTTCTTAAAAAAAGTTGTCTTACTAGTCTTTGCCAGGGCGTCTTTTTATTTTTAATGTAGATAGTCTGTGTACATTTTGCCCTGTACTAAATATTTATGGAATATATTGCCATTTTTGTTAATTGTTTCATCATGATTTAAATAATTCTTGAAAGTATCATATAAATTTAGAATAATAAATTATTATCCTAGCTTTCAAAATATGTTTAAAGTCATATACATACTTAAAAGCTTACTAATTTTCATATTTGTGTTTGAACCATCAGAACAAGAAGATGTAACAGACTCAAAGCTTGCTTTGGACCAGAGTGTCACTCTCCAGTTTGACTTTCACTTTGAATCTCTTTCTATTGTACTGTATAACAATGATACCAGCCAGGTATGTAGTTAAAGTCAATATCTAGGAGAAAGTCCTTAGCTCTTGATATTCAATTTTAGAATATTATCATTTTTTTGATGTGATTCTTCTTCTCAAGATTGATGTCTATTAAATTCTGTTTGGCCTACAGAGTATGCATTGGTCTTGTTTTCTGTTTGGACTTAGTGTTTTTAATCTTTCTAGGCTTAGGAAAACTTTTTAGTTTTTTCCAAGTAATATCAGTGCTAAAATATTTAGACCTAGCTCTAGGAGAAATGTTTTATATATGGATAATCAGCTATATGTACAGTTTCATTACATAGTTATATATATGTGAATATTTAACTACTTAAGGAAAATAATTTAGTGGCTTTGGAACCTTAGAGGGTTATTTTAAAATTTATGATTATGTATGATATATAAGCATTAATTATGTTTTTCTTGAATAAACTTTTTATTTAGTACATAATATCTTAAGGATACTGGTGAGTGAATTGAGGAACCAAGGTTTAGTGTCATTATGATTTGAACCACATAATGTCTCATTGATATTTTTTTAGGAAGCTTTTTTATATAGTATCTTCTAATAAATGTTTTTTATTATATCAGTTAATTAGTATCCTCATAATACTCATACATGTAATTATAATAATACCCATAATAAGCACTTATGGTAAGTATTATAGCTATTGTTTATGTCCATGTATATGTTTTGTTGTGTTTCATATTATTTTCTAAGAGTTATACAGTATTCATATATTATTACTGTTGGACCTTGAGCAATTATCTGTCATTTGTGCAATAGACAACATTAATTATTTTTTTCAAATTTTATTGAAGTATAGTTGATTTACTGTGTTGTATTCATTTCTGCTATATAGCATAGTGATTCAGTTACACACATATATATATNTTCTAAGAGTTATACAGTATTCATATATTATTACTGTTGGACCTTGAGCAATTATCTGTCATTTGTGCAATAGACAACATTAATTATTTTTTTCAAATTTTATTGAAGTATAGTTGATTTACTGTGTTGTATTCATTTCTGCTATATAGCATAGTGATTCAGTTACACACATATATATATATATTCATTTTTTATAGTCTTTTGCATTGTGCTGTACCATGAGATACTGAATATAGTTCCCTGTGATAGACAGTAGGACCTTGTTGTTATCCATCCTGTGTATAATAGTTTGCATCTACTCCTCCCAAACTCCCAGTCCTTGGCAGCTGCAAGTCTGCTCTCTGCGTCTGTGAGTCTGTTTAGATCTGTTTCTTTGTGTCACATTTTAAGATTCCATGTATAAGTGATATTATGTGGCATTTGTCTTTCTGACTTACTCCACTTAGTATAACCTCTAGTTCCACCCGTGTTGCTGCAGATGGCATCGGCTCATCCTTTTCACGGCTGAATCATATTCCGTTGTATTCATGTGCCATGCCTCCCTTATCTATTCAGTGGTTGTCTCCTTATCTTGGCTGTTGTCAGTGGTGCTGTATGAACAGAGGGGTGCTTGTTTCTTTTCAAATGTATTTCTGTCTGGCTATGTGCCGAGGCGTGTGATTGCTACATCAGGTGGCAACTCTATTTTTAAATTTATAGGGAGCTTCCACTCTATTTTCCATAGTGGGTGCACCAGTTTATATTCCCACCAATAGTGCAGAAGGGTTTCCTTTTCTCCATACCCTCTCCAGCAGTTTGTTATTTGTAGACATTTTAATGATGGCCATTCTGACTGGTGTGAGGTGACAGCCTTAATTTCTAAGGTTTAACATTAATGTTAATAAAAGATCAGAAAATGATGTAATGCAAAATGAACAGTTAAATATATTCTTCATTTCGATTAAGGTACTATCATTCTACTGGCTGCCCAGCCTTACAGTCTTGTTTTCTTTTACTTGCTTCTTTGTTGACATTGTTTCTTCATTCGGACACCAAGTGCTGTCGGTTTGCGTGAGCTTCTGTTCTTTCCTGGAAGTTCTCACTGCTGCATTATTGGAGGCTTCTTAGCTCACACAGTACTGCAGTGGCTTCCTTGTTTGTTGTCATTCAACTTACACATTGGCACAAGTTCAGGTTCCTCAATGTCATGTCGCCATTTACAGATTCCCATTCTACTTAGAAAACGTTCAGTGTTACATTATGTGAATTTTAACTTATTAAAAAAGAACATTCTGTTCAGTCGCTCAGTCATGTCTGACTCTTTGCGACCCCATGAACTGCAGCACACCAGGCCTACCTGTCCATCACCAACTCCCAGAGTCCACCCAAACCCATGTCGATCGAGTCGGTGATGCCATTCAACCATCTCATCCTCTGTAGTCCCCTTCTCCTCCTGTCTTCAATCTTTCCCAGCATCAGGATCTTTTCAAATGAGTCAGCTCTTCGCATCAGGTGGCCAAAGTATTGGAGTTTCAGTTCAACATCAGTCCTTCCAATGAATACCCAGGACTGATCTTCTTTAGGAGGTACTGGTTGGATCTCCTTGCAGTCCATGAGACTCTCAAGAGTCTTCTCCAACACCACAGTTCAAAAGCATCAATTCTTCAGCACTCAGCTTTCTTGATAGTCCAACTCTCACATCCATACCTGACTACTGGAAAAACCATAGCCTTCACTAGATGGACCTTTGTTGACAAAGTAATGTCTCTGCTTTTTAATATGCTAAGTTGGTCATAACTTTCCTCCCAAGGAGTAAGTGTCTTTTAATTTCATGTCTTTTAATTTCATGATTTTGGAGCCCAGAAAAATAAAGTCTGATGCTGTTTCCACTGTTTCCCCTGTTTCCCCATCTATTTGCCATGAAGTGATGGGACCAGATACCATGATCTTTGTTTTCTGAATGTTGAGCTTTAAGCCAACTTTTTCACTCTCCTCTTTCACTTTCATCAAGAGGTTTTTTAGTTCTTCTTCACTTTCTGCCATAAGGGTGGTGTCCTCTGTATATCTGAGGTTATTGATATTTCTCCCGGCAATCTTGATTCCAGCTTGTGCTTCTTCCAGCCCTGTGTTTCTCATGATGTACTCTGCATATAAGTTAAATAAGCAGGGTGACAGTATACAGCCTTGACATACTCAGTGCCTCCAAATTGTCTATGTCAGTAACCATACCAGAAACTCTATTATATTGTGATTAGTAGATGTGTCATTGGTCATTCTATTAATAGTTACACATCACAAGTTTGTGATTTATCTGTATTTTTATAAATTAAAGGCATTGCAAGTTTCCAATAATAATTTCATTGTGACCCATTTACATGCATTGTACTCTTTTGAGTAAGAAGATAGGCAGTTACAACCACAGTGCCAAGAATTGCCCATCAGCAGCACCCTTATATCAATACACTCACTGGTCTATAGTGAGCAATTACTGCTAAACTGAAAATCCTACTTCCCCAAAGATTTTCTCTCTGTCTGTGTGTTTGTTTGTTTTATTTTGCTTGGTTGGTTGGGTTTTGTTCTTTTAGTTTCTTAGCACACCTACAGAAATTTGAGCTCTGTGTTTTATGGTGGAATACATATTGATGTCGTNATGGTGCCAAGAATTGCCCATCAGCAGCACCTTTATATCAATACACTCACTGGTCTGTAGTGAGCAATTACTGCTAAACTGAAAATCCTACTTCCCCAAAGATTTTCTCTCTGCCTGTGTGTTTGTTTGTTTTATTTTGCTTGGTTGGTTGGGTTTTGTTCTTTTAGTTTCTTAGCACACCGACAGAAATTTGAGCTCTGTGTTTTATGGTGGAATACATATTGATGTCGTTTTTCCTTAAAGTTTAGGTCTTGAGGATCTGAGACCAGTTAGGCCTCCACGTTTCTTTTCAGACTTCTTTCCCTACAATTCTTTTATTGAAATATTCAAGCCTAAGATGCCAGCCTGTACCTTGTGCCCCCAGAGCATCTTGAATTGTTTGCTCATGTTCTTTCTCCATCTAGAATGCCTTCTACCCCTTGTCGCCTGATTGCAATCAATCTCTGAAGTTCAGTTAGTTCTCACGTTCTTCATGAATTTTTCCCAGCCCACAATTATTTCTTTGACCCTATGAGCTTTTGCTGTTTTTATTCTCTACCTAATCTCTTAATATTCTTTGTGGAATATAGGAAGATGTAAGTATGAATAAATAAGTGACAATATATCATTTTTAAATTATTTACAAATTATAGCATCACCTTGTGATGTTCCTTGTAATAAATTTCCATTTTATTTTTCAATTAGAGTATAAGCTTAGTAAGATTAAGTAGCGTGCTTTATCCTTTCTCATAAAGCCTTTAGTTCCTATAACAAAGTGTTTTACAGAAGAGCTAATTAAATATTTATAAGTTAGAGTGATTGATTGACAGTTTCCTGATTTTCTTTTTGCATTGAACTGTAAATCAGAAAATTTTATGTATTAACCCTTGTTGAATACGAGCACAGACACTTAGGTATTTATTTGCATGTGCATATACAGTCACAAACATGCATATTATTCTTTGTTCCAGTCTTAATATCCGTACTTTAAAAATTTGCTTTTAATCTCTGAGTTAAGAAATATGTTTAAAAGTAATTACATAAGACCTGAAGATAATTGATTCCTTTGCTTAAAAAATATACCACAGGAATCCAAACTTGCATTTCATAATGATAGTTTCCGGCTCGGTGAACTCAGGCTACATCTTATGGCCTCTTCAGGGAAGATGTTTAAGGATGGCTCAATGAATGTCAGCATTAAACTTAAGACCTGCACTCTTGATGATCTCAGAGAAGGAATTGAGAGAGCAACATCAAGGTTTGTCATTTCTCAGTTTGCTGCACATATAAAAGGTTGATGCGCGTGGCATTGTTACCAGGCACTGATTGCTTGGCTTCAGACTATCAGAGGGATCTTTGATCATCCTTTTGGGGATTCTGTACCTTGGGATTATCAACGTAGGTCTTTTGTCATATTTCAGTTTGAAGTGCTTCAAGAAATTGTTAATTTCACGTTCAGTTGCTTTTATGTTTGAATTAACGGGAAGTTTAATAATATTGTCTTAAAAGTGGGAACTAAGGAAATGTAAGAATTTTAATAGTGAAATCCACATGTGTGGTTCATTAGTGGTACGTTTTTGTAAATTGTTTTCAGTAGGCAGAATCTTTTTTCAAGAAAGCCTTCAGTTTATGAATCTTTCTTTTGTCTTATTTATTTTGTATATATATTTTAAAACAGTTCTGTAAAATTTCTTTAAAAGTTTTAGTAGATTAACTATACTTAAATTTAAAGAAAAGACCCTACAGAATTAAAAAACGTTTTAGCAGAAATGTAATCCCTAATTTTCATATTTATCAACTCATTTTTGAAAGAGTAATTCATATCACCCTATTGCAAGGTGAGAGATATGCAACTTTAGTGGCCTAATTATATTTTTATTCCTTTCACAAATAATGAGATATGTAACATTTTTGTTCTTGATTATTTCTGGGGAAAAACTGTTCTGCTGCTTGAGCCCTTTGTCTTTCTAAGAGATGAATAAATGAGGGAAGAGTGCTTTCATGCATCCAGCTTTTCGAGTCTGCAAACTTTGTGTCTTGGCATAGCAGTCTAGGCAAGGGTGATAAAGTCCATCCTTCTGTTCCATAGACTTCTTTTTGCAGCATGCTTGAGGCTGTGTGGAAACTGTCATTGTAGACCCTTGATGAGCACTGCCAGATTTGAATTACATGGACTAACTTGGGAATCAGTTGTATAGCATGGTTTTTGGTGATAAATTGCTTCAAGCAGATTTTATTCTATAAAATAAAGAGGTTGTCTTTTAAATTTTGTGGGGCTACAATAATGTGTTTTGTTAATTGCCAAACTTCATTTCATTTGTTTTTCTAGTATTGCATTATAATTATAAAATGCTCTTATGATTACTTATTACCATGAACCTTGGCTGTGGAGATTAGGAGACCCTGTCTTGATTGCTGATTAGCTAATTAGACTGCAGTTAACACTGATCTGTTTTCTATACAGGTTGGGAACTGAAAGGTGAAAGAAAAGCTATTACAGGATACTTAGAAAATTTTTCATCTTTTAAAGTGTTTTAGCAGGAATAAAATAATGAATGTACATAAATTTTTTTCAGAATGATTGATAAGAAGAATGGTCAAGAGAACAACAGTTCTATGATTGACATAAGTTACCAACAAGGCAAAAATGAAAGTCATATTGATGCTGTTCTTGACAAGCTGTATGTATGTGCCAGTGTGGAATTTCTGATAACTGTGGCGGATTTCTTTATCAAGGCTGTACCTCAAAGTCCAGAAAATATGACTAAAGAATCACAGATTCCACTGAGACAGACTGCCTTAGCAAAAATCAAGATGGAGAAAGGTTAGCAGAATTTATTTGTCACAGATGATAACTTGTCTTATATTTTACCAGAATTACAAACAGGAAAAAAGAGAAATGGAGAGTTTAAGAATGTAAAATTACTCTTTCCAATTTAAATATGTTCAGAAGAAAAACCTTAGTAAGCATCAATTTTTGAGAGAGAGGTAGACCCCTAGAGAAGGAAATGGTAACCCACTCCAGTATTTTGCCTGGGAAATTGTATGGGCAGAGAAGCCTGGTAGGCTACAGTCTGTGGTGTCTACGAGTCAGACACAACTTAGGGACTAAACAACAGGAATAGAAATGTGTATTGGGTCAGGGGCCAAGAAGCCTCTGTTCTGGTTCCAGCTCTGCTATTAACATGTCTTTTCTCTGTTAAATTGTAATTGTCTAAGGTCATGCATTTTTCTCTCTAATGTGCATTTGAGCAGTATTGGGAAACTGCTGTTCACTGCAAGGTCAGAATTTTATTTTTCCACTTACCTTTCTTAAACAGTAGGCATATGGTATCTCTGTATTCATATATACATGTAATGTATTTATACTATAGATTTATAACACTGACTATATACCTCAGGGTAAAATCAAAGTAAAGAAGTAAAATGATCTGTGTGCTTTTAGCAGGTCTCCTGTCCCCTTCCTGATGTTCCGCTCACCTGTTTTCCCTTCCCTGCTCTTGCAGCATAATGCACACTCAGATGTATATACATGCATTGCATATACACATTAATTCTGACAAAAAGAACTTCAAAACAAGACTGTTTCTGTTAGGTCAAAGTATTATTAACAGGGATCAAGATCGCATTATCCCACATAGCATTAGTTAATAATTATTTATTGTTAGTCCTAACCAATCAGTTATTTATATTGTTACTTTCACCATATCCCTAACAGCAGGATATTAGAAGCAATTTAGAAACTTACAGATAACATATACACACGTGACAAGATTTACTTCACTAGAACTTTTATGGTTCCCATTTATGTTTCTTCAGATGACTCTCTAAGACCAAATATGATTTTAAATGCCAAGATCACGGATCCAGAAGTGGTTTTTGTTGCCAACCTGACAAAGGCTGACGCTCCTGCTCTAACAGCCTCGTTCCAGTGCGACTTCTTTCTATCAACGTCCAAACTTGAACAGATAATGACAGCTTCTGTGGGAGATCTTAAAGTGCTTGCTTGCCCTTTTCTCAGAGAAAAGAGAGGAAAAAATATTACCACAGTAAGGATGACTTTATATCCTAAGCTTGAAAATGGTTGATTCATAAAATCCTAGAATATGAGGGCTCTGTATTTATTTCAGCTTGAGATGATACAGATAAAGATGTTGAATTCCAAAGATGTTAAATGATTTACCTATGTTTGTAGTGACAGAATTATAGACTACCTCCAGACTAATTTTCATTATACCTTCTTTTGCTGAACAGTATTTGAATTTTAGTACATACAAATCAATATTCCTTTTCAACTGTTGCTTTTATTCCCCACTGTATATCCAATGCATGACTGAATGGATGAATGAATCAAACATTCAGTGGAGTCACATGCCCAAAAGAGATTGTTTTTCTTTATTACAAATTAACTTCAGTGGTGCTTTCACATTGTTGTTGAAAAATGTGATTTTGGTTAAATGAATTAGCTATCACACCATTTGGTTTTTAATATTAAATTGATTATTTTATGTTAAAGAGCATCATTATATAATGTGACTTATTTGCAGTGTTAAGTTTACAAAAAAAATTGATGGATAAAGTGACTTGTGTAAAGAAATACAGTGCTGAGCTTAATCTGTACGTTATCACGAAACATTCTTAAGTGGGATTGTCTTAATATATCACAGAAAGTTTATATTAATCATTTCTATTTAAAGCTCATCCTGGGGGCTTCCCTGGTGGTCTGGTGGTTAGGACTCTGGGCTTGCAATGCAGGGGACCCAGGTTCAATCCCCAATCAGGGAAGTAAGATCCCACATGCTGCACAGCGTGGCCAATAAATAAATAAATTNTTAAAGCTCATCCTAATTTTTTTTAAATGAAAGCTGTTTAGTATTAATTTCCTCATTTAGTTCAGATGTATTTTATTTGTTTCTTTAATGATATTTAACAATATAGACCTCATAGTTTTAATAAATCATTGAATTTGAAGATTTGCAATCTGTTCTAATAAGGACATTACAGGAAATTCAAGATTGACCTGTGTTAATCATTGGGAAACTGTTCATTTACCTATCTTACGATAGTCTTTTTTTAATAAAAATGTTAACAGAACCATTTATTTAGAATAACAATTTCAAGTAATTTTGTGATCTTTCATAAAAATTATAATGAAATACCTTTTTCATTTTTTCATTTACCTCTTTGCAAATGTAAGACCTTGCTTAGCTCACTTTTATAGATATCTTTTTTAAATATAAATTTATTTATTTTAATTGGAAGTTAATTACAATATTGTATTGGTTTTGCCATACATTTATGCAGGGCATCATTTAAAAGATATTTTGGGCTTCCCTGGTGGCTCATACAGTAAAGAATCTGCCTGCATGCAGGACATCTGGGTTCGATTCCTGGATTGAGAAGATCCTTTGGAGAAGGGAACAGCTGCCCACTCCAGTATTCTAGCCTGGAGAATGCCATAGACAGAGGAGCCTGGCGGCTACAGTCCATGGGGTTGCAAAGGGTTAGACACAACTGAGTGACTTTCATTTAAAAGATATTTTAGACTTCTGCTCGTAAAAGTGCATTGCTACCTAAGAATTTGGCATAGAGGAATTCATCACAACTGCTGAAAGTTCCTTACTGTGNGGGTTTGATTCCTGGGTTGGTAAGATCCCCTGGAGAAGGGAACAGCTGCCCACTCCAGTATTCTAGCCTGGAGAATGTCATAGACAGAGGAGCCTGGTGGCTACAGTCCATGGTGTTGCAAAGGGTTAGACACAACTGAGTGACTTTCATTTAAAAGATATTTTAGACTTCTGCTAGTAAAAGTGCATTACTACCTAAGAATTTGGCATAGAGGAATTCATCACAACTGCTGAAAGTTCTTTACTGTGATCATAGACTTGCCATAGTTTGGAGGAGCCCTCATGAGAGGTTTTCAGATCATTTAATTTGCCTTTTTGCTTTTAATAATAGGCGATAGTTAAAGATCTAAAATTAAGTAAGACATGTCCTTAAGTAAATTTCATTTATCTGTTTGTAGGTCTTACAGCCCTGTTCTCTATTTATGAAAAAATGTACACAGACATCAGGAAAAGAAAATATAGATATTAAAGTTGAAGAATTTATAATTAAGGTTAGTGCCTATCATGTTATTTGGGTGAAAATCAATTTTTATTTTTCTTTTCATTTGTCTCATGTTTAGAGCACTATGCTAATCACACATTTAGTAATCAATAAATACCCCTACTCCAATTTCTTTAATGCAAATGTTTGTTTCTGTTTTCTTTGAAAGACTGCAGTTGACCCTTGAGCAATGCGNTCAGGAAAAGAAAATATAGATGTTAAAGTTGAAGAATTTATAATTAAGGTTAGTGCCTATCATGTTATTTGGGTGAAAATCAATTTTTATTTTTCTTATCTTTTCATTTGTCTCATGTTTAGAGCACTATGCTAATCACACATTTAGTAATCAATAAATACCCCTACTCCATTTTCTTTAATGCAAATGTTTGTTTCTGTTTTCTTTGAAAGACTGCAGTTGACCCTTGAGCAATGCGGGGATTAGGAGTGCTTAACTTTATAGTCAAAGACCCTGATGTTGGGAAGGATTGAAGGTGGGAGGAGAAGGGGATGACAGAGGATGAGATGGTTGGATAGCATCACTGACTCAATGGACATGAGTTTGAGTAAACTCCCGGAGCTGGTGATGGACAGGGAGGCCTGGTGTGCTGCAGTCCATGGGATCACAAACAGTCGGATACAACTGAGCGACTGAACTGAACTGAACTTTTATAGTCAGACCTTGGTATATGCAGTTCCTCAGATTTTCCATGTCTGAGGTTCTAAATCTGCAGATGCAACCAGATGCCAATAGTGTAGTTCATAGTATTTACTACTGAAAATTGGCATGTTTAAGTGGACCCTCATGGTTCATATCCATGTTATTCAGGGTGAACTATACTTTTAAATGTATACAGATGGTCAGGATAATTTTTATCTAGTATATCTGCTTGTGTGTTGGAGATTGGGTTTATGCAGCAAGAACAGAGATGAAGTGAAAAGAGAAGGGAAGGATGGAAAAATGAAGTTGCTGTTGTTTTATTTACAGTGTTATTTTTAGGCTTTTATTTGGGGTGCTATTTGGTTGAATTTAATATTTATGTGATTAAATGTTTTATATGTCTATAAAATATTTTAATGATGTGTGCTAGAAATAAAGTGTTAGAATTTTTTTATCTCTTACATTTGAAGTATTGAAAAAGCAATCTGTTCTCGAATGCCTTTCACATTTTCTAAGTATGACCTCTTGGTCAATTACAAATGAAAAGTACAGAACACTTTCTAAAATCTGTTTCTCTCTGTCCAGGGACACAAAATTGAGGTGGTAAATAGCAATTCTGATAGTAGCTTTATTATGTAGGTAAATGGCGAATAGTGAATAAACCAAGGTTCAAAATAATGTCATTTGAATTACCATGTAAATAACAATTTAGTTTTCTCTCAGTGTAATGGGTCTTAGGTGGTATTTTGTTGAGACTTACACTACTAAATGGGGAGAAAACTTGATTTTGTATGCACTTTGATTGAGACACTGGGTTAAGATGCTGAGGGATTGTTTCTCCATGTCTTTGTATATCACTTTGCATATATATATATATATATATAGGTACAGGTTTGAAAATTCCTTTAAGGTCTTGAAGGGTGATCCCGTATATCTGGGGAGAATAGTAGAGTGGAGTTGGGACTAAGAGCACTAGTTATAGGTTACATTAACAAGGCAAGGCAAAAAAGGATTCAGTTGACAGATAAGTTTGGGAAGCACTACATACTGGATCCTTCTTTTGGTGATGTAATCATATTTCTTTAGCATATTAAATAAGTAAGGATTGTAAGAAGTGAACATTGAAGGAATCTGCTTAACTTATTGCTCAAACTTTGGAAAGTCATGGGTAGCTAATTGATGAGGCATCAGGTCACAAAGAGGTTTGTGTCCTTAACTTAAAGAGAGATCTAATCTTATCCTGAAAGCGAGGGGGAGTTGTTGAAGATTTTATTAAGCATAGGAATGACATGTTCAGATTTGGGTTTTAGAAAAATCATGTGGAGGGTGGGCTGAGATGGTGTTCACCAGACATGGAAGACATAAGAACTAAGGCACAGTGATTTGAATGAAGAGGTGAGCAAAGAAACTGTCTAAAGATAGTAGGAGGTGGACTTTTCACGTCTTCGTGTGAAAGGGGTTCCATGGTGATTCTCAAGTTTCCTGTTTCAGTGAGACCAGTGAAAACCATCAGAGAAGGCAATGGCAGTCTACTCCAGTACTCTTGCCTGGAAAATCCCATGGATAGAGGAGCCTGGTAGGCTGCAGTCCATGGGGTCACTAAGAGTCGGACACGACTGAGCGACTTCACTTTCACTTTTCATTTTCATGCATTGGAGAAAGAAATGGCAACCCACTCCAGTGTTCTTTCCTGGAGAATCCCAGGGACAGGGAGCCTGGTGGGCTGCTGTCTGTGGGATCACACAGAGTTGGACACGACTAAAGTGACTTAGCAAGCAAGCAAGGAAGTGAAAACCATGAGTGTATATCTTGGTGAGGATCACACAGTTTGGTTTAGTTAATGCAACTGGTTGAAAAATTCAGTTACCTGTCTGCATTTTTCTCTTCACATAACACTATTTGCCTCTGAATTAATTGATTTAACTTTAGGTTTCGACAGTTGACATGCATGTTAGTCACTTAATTCTAGAACAACTTGAGCAGAAATCACTGGTTTGAGGTCAGTTGACTGGACGTGTGATTTTGTGTGTGCGCTCTTTTGTTTTCCTTAGNTAGTCACTTAATTCTAGAACAACTTGAGCAGAAATCACTGGTTTGAGGTCAGTTGACTGGACGTGTGATTTTGTGTGTGCGCTCTTTTGTTTTCCTTAGTTATAAAGTTGATACATTTAAATTTTTAATTAGTTACTTACATTTTTTTGTATTATGTATTCATTCTTCTCATCTGGGAAAGAATTTACTCTGAACTTTTTTCTGCTTTCTTTCTTTAAAGATTTCACCCATAATTCTTAATACCGTGATGACAATAATGGCTGCTATGTCCCCAAAGACAAAAGAAGATGAATCCAAAGATACATCTAAGGAAACGGAAAATCTCTGGGACATCAAATCTATCAGTGATTGCAACTCTTGGTTTCTTGGTGTTGACATGGGCACAGAATTAACAGAAAGCTTCAGAGACGTTGAAAATCAGTCGACAGAGGAAAATTGTGCTGTTGTTGTCCAGTCAGTTCAAGTTACCTTAGAATGTGGCCTTGGGCATCGAACTGTACCTTTATTATTGGCAGAGTCTAAGTTTTCAGGAAATATTAAAAATTGGACTTCCCTAATGGCTGCTTCTGCTGACATGACACTAGAGGTATGACCACATTAATTATTACCTTCCTGCAGAGGCAACTTCTTAAAAGTACAACTGATGGATTAAGAAGAGAGCTTTTTTGTGTGTGCATAATCATAGCAGGTATACATACGAATAGATAATAGTCTAATATTTAATTTGTTGATGTATAATACTGTTTATTTGGCCATCATTTTTAAAGGGTTCTTTTGCTAAATAATTTGTTTATGAAGCCAAGTAAGAGAGTAGAGTAAAATGCACCCTCTTTATGTATATTCTTTGTGTCTTTACGTATGTTTTTAAAATGGTTATTGACATATTACATTACTTAGTATTTTTATACTGGTTATGGAAATATGTAGTTAAAGTGTAAAGACTCTCATTATAATTCTGTTAATTCTGTGTCTTTCCAGGTTCATTATTACAATGAGACCCATGCTGTTTGGGAGCCATTGATTGAGAGAGTGGAGGAGAAAAGACCGTGGAATTTAAGCCTTGCTGTAAGGAAATCATAAAATATCATTGTGTACATTAATTTATATATATTCTTTTAAAAGGTTCAGAGATTCTTAAGATGTAGTCCAGGGATCCTTGAGACCCTTTTAGAAGATACTGGGATCAAAATTCTTTTCATAGTAACATCCAGTCATCGTATGTCATTTTCATTCTCATTCTCTTATAAGCAAACAGTGGAATTTTCCAAAGAGCATGTAATTTTGCAACAGATTGTATACNCATCACTTTCCTTGTTTTATTTGTATGAGAACCATTAAGTTCTCATACAAATAAAATGTGAATAAAGGATGAAGCTTAAGCACAGGCTGTTATGTGGCTCGTGTAATGACGTATCTCTTAATGGAAATAGCCAGTGTTCTTGAATCCAGCCTTAGATTCTTGAACTGGTCTGACTTTTTCTCAAAGCTAACAGCCATTGGCCTGCTGATGGCTGAATGACAACTTCTGCCTTTAGCTATATTACAGTGTTTTCTTTTTAGTCCTTAGTAATTTTTGGATGTTCATAATATGTAAAGATGGTACCTTGAAGACTTCTCAGTTAATATGAATCTGGTAGGTAATTTAGTATTCGTATAAGATAGGGAAGTTATTGCAGAGATTTTTAAAAATTGGTAAGCAAATTTAGTTTTTGTTTGTTTTTAGGGAACAGCAGAAACTCATGAGCTGACCGAAGGCAGTACAGCCAATGTTCTACATTCACGAATCAGTGGAGAAATAATGGAATTAGTTCTGGTGAAATATCAGGGCAAAAACTGGAATGGACATTTCCGTATATGCAATACACTGCCCGAATTCTTCCTTGTGTGTTTTTCTTCTGACTCCGCAGAAACGTTGACAGTTGACCTGTCAATACATGTCAAGCGAATTGGCAGCCAGATGGAGCTCTCCATTTTCAGTCCCTACTGGCTAATCAACAAGACTTCTCGAGTTCTCCAGTATCGTGCAGAAGATACGTATGTGAAACATCCAGCTGATTTTAGGGATATTGTTTTATTCTCTTTCAAGAAGAAGAACATTTTTAGTAAAAATAAGGTGTGTTTTTGTCGATAAAACAAATTGTTCAGTGTCACTAGTATGCATTAGATCCAAGACTCCTTTTAAGGAATACACGATTAAGTAGGGTATTAGGAACTAACAACAATAGTGTCCCAAGGCTGGGGTATCTTTTTCTCCAGTGCCCCTAGAATTACTTCTGTTCTTGACATAGTGTCAAGTGGAAAGCTTGACTTTATGTAGGTTACCAGTGATGCAATGGCATTTCAAAAGAGAGAGCAGTTGAATTTGCTTTATTTTAACTGGAGCCTCATAGGTATAAACAAAGCCTAAGGCCTGATCTGACCCTTTTTGCTCTGGTTGCTTCTTTCCTTTGCAAACTCACATCTTGATATTGCTCACCTCTGGGCTTTTGTGTAGCTAAACCTGCTTAGAATATCTTTTGCCCTACACTTTCCCTGTCTGCTTCTTGTTTTCTCATTATCACTGTTCATGCTTTGACATTCTGCTCCAGCCTGACATGTGTGAAAGATTTTCTGATCATCTAAAGCAGAGCTAGATATCCCATGCATGTTCTGTTAGAGCAGTCCTTCTCAAATTCAATCGCAGTGTGCAGCAGAGTCACCTAGAGGGCTTTGAAAATGGACTGCTGAGCCAGGCCCCCATAGTGCACTTCAGTAGGCTGGGTAGGGTCTGAGACCAGACTTTGAGAACCTCTGTCATAAAGTGTTGATTAATGCTTGATATTGTACCTGTTTATGTGTCTGACCTTTGGTTGTACTCAGGTTTTTATCATCTGCTGGGTAGATGGAGGTTAATACAGGAGCAAAATTTTAACTTTGTATAAATGTATAACTTTACCTTTTCCCATAGCCATAAGTAAGCTTTTTATCCTGTCGGTTTGATAGGATTTTATCCCTCTTATGTGGCTGTTATCACATTAAGTCTTGCATTATAGTTATTAGTGTGTATTTCCTGTCTCTATTTAGTTGGAAGCTTACTGAGGACAGGTATTGTGTCTTCCATTCTGCTTATCACAACACTTTTCATTGTTCACTGAATAATAAAAGCAAAAATTCCCTGTGTGTGCTAAAATTTTAAGAATTCATTAGCTCTGTATCAAAAACCTGACACTGGAAAATATCACTTTACATTTTAATTCCTTCCTAAGTAACAGAAGGCCTCATTGGTATGCATCTTTCAATTCATGATACTGATTGCAGAGGTGAATGCAAAGGGAAGTTTAGAGCTCTGCTCTTATTGCATTGTCCCCTAGAGTTCCTGTGGTTCTTCACCCATTTGCAGCATGCCTTTGATGATACTTTTCTTTGTCTCATGTTATTAAATAAATGTCTAGTGGTCTAGCACCTATCCATCAAAAAAATTAATACAGTGTTCTAGATTTCTTACATGATTGTCTGTGTTCTCTGGTGTAGGTACAATTAAAAATTTCAACTAGTTCATGGTCCAGTGGTTTTTCATTGGATGCAGTGGGAAGTTATGGATGTGTGAAGTGTCCTGCCAACAACATGGAATACCTGGTAAGGTTTTGCTTGCTTATTTACCTCTGATTTCATTCCCATTTTCTTCACTAAATAAGCTGGAAATCCTCAGGGGTATAGAAATGTGAATTCAGAGTATTACATGGAGGATGTCTACTATTACGTTATGTCTCTCTGCCTATTTCTAGTACAGTTAGTATCAAAGCAAAGCCTAAATTTTTCAAAGTTTAAGACAGTGATTTGAATACATTTAAGGAAAGAATTTGGTAAATATACAGAATTACTAGAATCCACATTCCATACCACTTCCTGCCAAAACATCTTAAATCTTAAATTTCACTGCAACAATTTGAATAATCTGATACTAGTTAACTTGTTGTATTACCTCTTTGAAATTTTTATTTCATTTTGTTGATAGCAGAGAGAATTAAGCAGCAAAGGAAAGTGTATACTGATTTTAAAACAGTTTATTTTGGAATGTGAAAAAGTAAAGGATTTTTAAAAATTAAGTTTGTTATTACAAGTCATCATTAGTTAAATTACTGATAGATATTTCTTGAATTGGTTTCTGCTGGTCCCAGACTAAGGAACTGAAATTTTTCTTCTTAGTGAGAAGATAGTCATGGAATATGGTTCTTTTTAGTTACTTTATTTAAGAAATCCTATTTTTAAATTCTTGAAGAAGACTGTGAGTGAATAGCTGTGTGTGTTTCAAGCTGTGTAAAGTACTGGGAAATGATAAACTTGTTTGTTTCCTTTCCACAGGTTGGTGTCAGCATCAAAATGAGCAGTTTTAATCTTACACGAATAGTTACTCTGACTCCCTTTTATACCATTGAGAACAAGTCATCATTAGAACTAGAAGTTGGTGAAATTGCATCTGATGGCTCACTGCCAACTAATAAATGGAACTATATTGCTTCTTCAGAGGTAATAATTTTCCTTTAATATAACTGGCTCCTAAAATGTACAAGTAAATATCTACATGTAAATAAGAATTATATATCTCTTTGTCATAATCACTTTGCTACCATATTTCTGTGTTAAACTATGACAGTCAGCTTTGAAAGACTTCCCTTTCATACTATAAGCATATGTTAAAAAGAAGAAAGAATTGTTAATATTTATCACTAGTCTACTCTAGACTGTTAACACTCATTTTATGGTTCTTCCTATGTGTATAAGTGTGGATATGTACTGTAAAATGTACATAAAATTAATGTACTATTCTGTCAGTAGTCAAGATAATGTCTTTATATTCAAGAAGCATCCAATCTTGGAAGGCTTAAGACTCTCTTAAATTAATACATAGAGAAGAAGATAATATATGGCAAGCTACTGAGAATTTTCCACAGTTTGTTGTGATCCACACAGTCAAAGGCTTTGGCATAGTCAATGAAGTAGAAGTAGATGTTTTTCTGGAACTCTCTTGCTTTTCCCATGATCCAGAGGATATTGGCCATTTGATCTCTGGTTTCTATGCCTTTTCTAAATCCACCCTGAACTTCTGGAAGTTCATGGTTCATGTACTGTTGAAGCTTGGCTTGGAGAATTTTGAGCATTACATTGCTAGCGTGTGAGATGAGTGCAATTGTACAGTAGTTTGAATATTCTTTGGCATGGCCTTTCTTTAGGGTTGGAATGAAAACTGACTTATTCTAGTCCTGTGGCCACTGCTGAATTTTCCAAATTTGCTGATATATTGAGTGCAGCACTTTCACAGCATCATCTTTAGGATTTGAAATAGCTCAACTAGAATTCCATCACCTCCGCTAGCTTTGTTCCTAGTGATGCTTCCTAAGGCCCACTTAACGAAGCAACAGTTAGAACCGGACATGGAACAACAGACTGTTTCCAGATTGGGAAAGGAGTGCATCAAGTCTGTATATTGTCACCCTGCCTATTTAACTTATATGCAGAGTACCTCATGTGAAATGTCAGGCTGGATGAAGCACAAGCTGGAATCAAGATTGCCAGGAGAAATATAAATATCCTCAGATACGCAGATGACACCACCCTTATGGCAGAAAGCAAAGAAAACCTAAAAAGCTTCTTGATGAAAGTGAAAGAGGAGAGTAAAAAAGTTGGCTTAAAACTCAGCATTCCAAAAACTAAGATCATGGCATCTGGTCCCATCACTTCATGGCAAATAGATGTGGAAACAATGGAAACAGTGACAGACTTTATTTTTGGAGGGTACAAAGGCAGATGGTGACTGCAGCCATGAAATTAAAAGACGCTTGCTGCTGGGAGGAGAAACTGTGACCAACCTAAATAGCATATTAAAAAGCAGAGACATTACTTTGCTAACAAAGGTTGATCTAGTCAAAGCTATGGTTTTCCACTAGTCATGTATGGATTTGAGTTGGACTGTAAAGGAAGCTGAATGCTGAAGAATTGATGCTTTTGAACCATGGTGTTGGAGAAGACTCTTGAGAGTCCCTTGGACTGCAAGGAGATCCAACCAGTCAGTCCTAAAGGAAATCTGCCCTGAATATTCATTGGAAGGACTGATGCTGAAGCTGAAGCTCCAATACTTTGGCTACATGATGTGAAGAATTGACTCATTGGAAAAGACCCTTATGGCTGGGAACTATTGAAGACAGGAGGTGTAGGGGACAACAGAGGATGAGATGGTTGGATAGCATCACCAGCTCAATGGACATGAGTTGAACAAGCTCTGGGAGTTGGTGATGGACCAGGAAGCCTGGTGTGCTACAGTCCATGGAGTCTACAAAGAGTTTAACACAACTGAACAACTGAACTGAACTGACTGATAGGTGGTTATAGGATCTTTGAATAGATGAACTGGAAATTTCCTTGAAAAAAAAAAATCCCCAAAATTCAACCACCTTACTTTATAGAGAAGAAACTTGAATCTCAGGTTGTTTTTAGGTCAGTAAGGTTATTGGAGATTGAGATCATTGTGGCCTAGATCAAAAGAGAATGTTTCATAGAAGAGCTGGTATTTGAACAAAACTTTGCAAACTCAATAAGAGGTGAAGTGAAAAGAATAAGGCAAGTGGGGGAGGGGCAGATGCACCGACAAACATTAGTGCTTGAATTTGCCTGAGTTTCCAACCAAACCAGCTGACTGAAGGATAGGGCTGTTTTCCTGTACATCTAAAAAGAATTCTAAAATTATCTTTAAAATTGCTTGGCCAAAAGTTTAAGAGGAGAGACTCCACTTAAAATACAAAATTAGACTTCTAAGAGGCATGGGCTTTCCAAGGCACTTAGAATGATCTCCATAGACTTGGCAGCAAACATGTGTTCCTTATCTTTTTGCCTTTGACGTGAGTTTGATAGTAGTAGTATTCTTTTCGGAGAAGGCAATGGCAACCCACTCCGGTGCTCTTGCCGGGAAGGTCCCATGGATGGAGGAGCCTGGTAGGCTGCAGTCCACGGGATTGCTAGGAGTCAGACACGACTTTACTTTCACTTTTCACTTTCATGCATGGGAGAAGGAATGGCAACCCACTCTAGTATTCTTGCCTGGAGAATGCCAGGGACGGGAGAGCTGGGTAGGCTGCCATCTGTGGGGTTGCACAGAGTTGGACACGACTGAAGTGACTTAGCAGCAGCAGCAGCAGTAGTATTCTTTTCAAAAATAGAATTTACCCAGTATTCTGTCATGGGTGAAGAACTTTTGTTTTATGAACTAAAATCTCAGTTTTACAGGTAAGGAAACTGAGGCTTAAAAAGGTCAAGATTAAGATCAAACAGCTATGGGGGATAGTGTCAGGAGTGCCAGCAAGATTCTCTGCCTTCAGTTGCCTCGTGGCTTATCTAGGACAAGATACTCTGAAAAAATTCATAGTGCAATTATAATTTTTAAATATTTAAGATATTTGAGATGTTCTTAATAGCACTTCAGTTCCTCATATTGTAATTATTCTGTAAGTATGAAAAGACTAATACATCTCTTCTTCTGATGAAATTTCTTTGGCTTCATAAATAATCATTATATTGTCAATAATCTCAATATGAAATGTAAAGGAGCTGTTTTAAGAAACAGTGATAATTGAGTTATGATCTGAATTAGAATTTAAAACTTTATCAGCCGCTGTTTTATTTACCATAGTATTGTTTTAAGACTGACATTTGACTTTCATATTTTCAGAACCTTCCATTTTGGCCTGAGAAATTTTCAGGCAAACTTTGTGTGAGAGTGGTGAGCTATGAGGGATCATCCAGGCCATTCTTTTATAACCAACAGGACAATGGCACTTTATTGAGCTTGGAAGATCTGGTACGTTTTCCTGTTTTTAAAATAAAATATTTTTGATTTTTAAAGTTTGCTTTACCATATTTTATTAAAACATGCTGTAAAATATCCTGATAATAAATTGAAGGTACACTAACTCTAACAATATATAATGCTGTACATATGTTTGTAAGAGATCAGAGCCAATGTGATTTTCTGTACGAATTTAAGAAAACAGGTTTTATAATATCTGTATGAGTGACTGAAATTCTAAATGTAACGTGCAGTTTAAACCAATGCTTCAAACATACTCCTTTTTTCTGCAATAGAATGGGGGTATCTTGGTGGATGTAGATACTGCTCCGCATTCAACTGTCATCAGCTTTTCTGACTACCATGAGGGATGTGCACCTGCCCTAATAATAAACCACACACCGTGGGATGTCCTCACATATAAACAGAGGTATGAAATAAAAAAGAGTTCTTAGAAAATCTGATTTGTTTTTGGTGGTTTAGTTGCTAAGTTGTGTTCTACTCTTGCACCCCCATGCACTGTAGCCTGCCAGCTCCTCTGTCCTTGGGATTTCTGAGGCAAGAATACTGGAGTGGATAGCCATTTCTTTCTGTAGGGGATCTTCCTGACCCAGCGATCGAACCTGGGTCTTATGTGTCTCCTGCATTGACAGGCAGATTGTTTACCAACTGAGCCACCAGGGCGGCCCACTGGTTCACAGTTCCTTCTAGGAAATACTTGGATCTAGAAGTGTTTCACCTTCCATGTGTTTTCAGATTTTAGAAAGGTAATAGGGATGCATATTGCTAATAGCCCCAGCAAGTTCTGAGGCAGTACTCTGTAACCAACACATTAATATTCCTGCAGCAAAATGTGTAAACATTCATAACAAGTGACATAAATGAAAGTATTAATAGTTTCCCATCAGTTCAGATCAAGTTTTGCTGCCGCATGAGTTTGGACACCAAACTTAAGAGAAGAATATTTGGGATTTTGAAGCTTTTTACATTTCAGAATTGCATACAAGGAACTGTGAACTTGTTTAAGCAGTACTGTTCTTTTGCGGTCTTGTGATGCTCAGTGAACCTCTCTCTATAAATCATATTTTTTTTTGTAGGATAGTAGAATTTTAAATAGGAGGGCAGATGGCTGAAGACAGATTGAAGTGGAAGATTAAATAGTGATACTGAATGTGTTGTAGTACAGACTGACAGGAATTTTGTTGTCCTTGTGTGTGCTGTTGTTTAGCTTGGGTGATGCCATTTAACAGGCAGCTTTAGATTCTTAAAATATATAATAATATATTTGCAAAGAATTATTATTATAAATCTTCAGGGCATTATTTTTATGTATGTATTATAATATAAAATAATAATACCCATTGTATATATGTATACACACACATGCATATAAATATATAAAAAATAATGCCTTGCTGGGACTTCCCTGGTCATCCAGAGGCTAAGAGTCCGCCTGCCAATGCAGGAGACATGGTGGGTTCGATCCCTGGTCTGGAAAGATCCCTCATGCCTCAGAGCAACAGAGCCCATGTTCCACAACTGGTGAGACCACGGGCCACCACTGCTGAAGCCCAGGCACTCTAGAGCCTGAACTCCACAGCAAGAGAAGTCACCGCAGTGAGGAGTCCGCACGCTAGAGCAGAGTGTCCGCTGCTCACTGCAACCGGAGAAAGCCCTCAGACAGCAGTCAAGACCCAGCACAGCCGAAGACAGACAGATAAATTTTAAAAATTAATGCTTTCCAGATTTAACGCATTCTTAACTCTCATGGCTTGAATCTGCTGAGATTTGAAAGTATAGATTAAACCCTAAATGGGTTACTTTTTGCTTTATTTTAGTTGTCTGCAAAGTCTCTTGTATTATCTAGACCAGTACTCCTTAAACTTAAATATCTGTATAAAGAACTCCTAGAAATCCTGTAAAAATGCAGGTTCTGAGTTAGTTGGTTTTCGGTGGGTCCCAGAATACTGCACTTTCCAGCAAGCCTCGAGGGGATGCTAGTGCTGCTGGCCCAGAGACCGTACTTGGAGTAGCAGTGGAACAGACCTGTTGTTTTCTCTTCTGGGACTCTTACTTCTTATGCATTGCTTTTGATTAAAATCTCAAATTTGAGTACCAAGTAAAGTTCTCTGCTTCTGAAAAGTTTACGATCCACAGCCTTTTCTGTAGATGAATTCTGAGGTGCCAGTCCGTTTACCTTCATGAATTTTGTTAGTGCCATCTTACCTGGATCAGTTCAGAGTGTACTGCAGCTGCAGAAAGAGCAATATTCTTTTCCCTCAAGCTTNTTCACAGCCTTTTCTATAGATGAATTCTGAGGTACCAGTCCATTTACCTTCCTGAATTTTGTTAGTGCTATCTTACCTGGATCAGTTCAGAGTATACTGCAGCTGCAGAAAGAGCAATATTCTTTTCCCTCAAGCTTCAAAATCATTAGTTATTTGGATATTTTAGGGTACTTATCTTTAGGCATAGTTGTGTTTTATTAACAAAGGCAGTTTAATAACATGTTTGTGCCAGTCCCCTCCTCAATAAACCACAGGTCTATGTTTCTCAGGGCCAGGGTATTTTAATCTCCCCTCTGTCGCTTGTGTTTCAGCGGGTCGAAGGAAGAAATGGTATTGCTGCCAAGACAAGTTCGACTCTTTGCCTGGGAAGATCCCACTGGTACCAGAAAGCTTAAATGGAGTTATGCAGCAAATGTTGGGGAACACGATCTGTTAAAGGTATCATCTGATGTGAATGGGTATCATATGAAGTGTGCCGTGCTTAGTCGCTCAGTCGTGTCCAGCTCTTTGAGACCCTGTTGACTGTACCCTGCCAGGCTCCTCTGTCCATGGGGATTCTCCAGGGAAGAAAATTGGAGTGGGTTGCCAATTGGGTGGGTGCCCAACCCAGGGATCGAACCCAGGCCTCCTGCAGTGCAGCAGATTCATTACTGTTTGAGCCACCATGGAAGTGCCTGATAACAAAGCAAGTAGACAAGTTAGCTTCACACTGTCATCTTTTTTTTTTTATTGAACTAAAAATGAATTGCAAATATTTTCAAAATAAGTTAGTTTAGGGCTTTAGTTGGTAAATAGTTCACACTTATATTTTGTGCTAGATCAGTTAAAATACTTTATTTGCCTTAAAAAAAAAAAAAGAAATAGGCCTGTTTTAGCTTGCCTAAGACCAGTACTTTTTTATTTACTTTTTTTTATAAGGAAGGAGTTTTGAGGCTAAGTGAAAAACAGCTTTATTTTGATTACCACTGTTAGCTATAAGATTTTTTAAGGCAAGTTTTCCCTATCAAAGCCATATGGTTTTTTAATTAAAGGAATATGACAGTAGTAAATTATCCATGTAAGAAATATAATGAATTACTTATTGAAATACTATTTAGACAGCTAAATTAATTGAACATGTTATTTCCTAGACACTTAGACTTTGGGAAGGGCTTAAGAATTCATCTGCCGGGAACTTCCCTTGGTGGTCTAGGGGCTAAGACTCCATGGTCTCAATGCAGGGTGCTCGGGTGTGATCCCTGGTCAGAGAACTAGATCCCACATGCTCCAGTAAGAGTTCACATGCCTTAACTAAAGATCTCGCATGCCACAACTAAACCAGTGCAGCCAAATAAATAAATACTTGTAAAAGAATTCATCTGCCAGCCTCCCTCCAATATAGACACTGGTCCTCCACAAGTGGTACCTAGTTTCTGTAGGATTATATTCTATGCTGGAAAGTTCTTATAGTGTCATATTCCACTGTCTGATAATGCCAGTTGTCATAAAAGCTTTCTTGGTTATTTAAAATAGTAATTGGCCAAGAGGGACTGAATTATCCTCTGCTATATTCTCTCTGAAGTACCTATAAAAGAGATAGACTTTTGAAAAATCAGACTGATGGTTATGAGATGCTTGGAGTGATTTTTGTCATGACAATTTGATGGAGCTCTGTTGCCTGCTTATGCTTTACTTTTTACAACAGAGAAACCCTCAAGGGTTGTAAGTGGTAGAGAGGAGCTTAAGTTCCCTGTTACAGTGAGGTCTCTGGCTCAGAGACATGCTCGGTTGACCAGGGGTCCCTGAAATATGCTGGTGTTATTTTTGTTCTCAAATTTCATGCCCTTCAGCAACCACAACTCCCATAAGGCAGTACACAGATACTGGAGAAAGAATGGTATCGCCATCCTGAAAGACTATGTCAAGGTCTATAAATAAAGGCAAAATCATAAAGAATCCTGGCAGTAGTGTATTCACAGACTTGTGGTTTTAAATATTTCTGTTCTATTCGGTGTTAGAGAACCAAACAGTAAGAAATAGATTATTGTGCCTTAGTCAACTGGTAATCTGCCAGGTTATGAAAATTAAGCTAGAAATAAGACAGCCATTTCCTTGTCTCCTGGCTGATCTGAGAAGGGAATTTTGCTGAGGGTCAGGTGTACATGAAAAGGGAATTGAAAGAAAATCCACACAGTACTGTAAAGCACTTTCCTCATTCAGTTCAGTTCAGTTCAATCGCTCAGTTGTGTCTGACTCTTTGTGACCCCATGAATTGCTGCACGTCAGGCCTACCTGTCCATCACCAACTCCTGGAGTTTACTCAAACTCATGTCCATCGAGTTGGTGATGCCATCCAGCCATGTCATCTTCTGTCATCCCCTTCTCCTCCTACCCCCAATCGCTTCCAGCATCAGGGTCTTTTCCAATGAGTCAGCTCTTTGCATGAGGTGGCCAAAGTACTGAAGTTTCAGCTTCAGCATCAGTCCTTCCAATGAAACCCAGGACTGATCTCCTTTAGGATAGACTGGTTAGATCTCCTTGCAGTCCAAGGGACTCTCAAGAGTCTTCTCCAACACCACAGTTCAAAAGCATCAATTCTTCGGTGCTCAGCTTTCTTCACAGTCCAACTCTCACATCCATACATGGCCACTGG
>SJYW01034857.1:1573163-1660315 GCA_006410735.1 Raphicerus campestris | reverse complement strand
AAAAAAAAAAAAAAGAAATAGGCCTGTTTTAGCTTGCCTAAGACCAGTACTTTTTTATTTACTTTTTTTTATAAGGAAGGAGTTTTGAGGCTAAGTGGAAAACAGCTTTATTTTGATTACCACTGTTACCTATAAGATTTTTTAAGGCAAGTTTTCCCTATCAAAGCCATATGGTTTTTTAATTAAAGGAATATGACAGTAGTAAATTATCCATGTAAGAAATATAATGAATTACTTATTGAAATACTATTTAGACAGCTAAATTAATTGAACATGTTATTTCCTAGACACTTAGACTTTGGGAAGGGCTTAAGAATTCATCTGCCGGGAACTTCCCTTGGTGGTCTAGGGGCTAAGACTCCATGGTCTCAATGCAGGGTGCTCGGGTGTGATCCCTGGTCAGAGAACTAGATCCCACATGCTCCAGTAAGAGTTCACATGCCTTAACTAAAGATCTCGCATGCCACAACTAAACCAGTGCAGCCAAATAAATAAATACTTGTAAAAGAATTCATCTGCCAGCCTCCCTCCAATATAGACACTGGTCCTCCACAAGTGGTACCTAGTTTCTGTAGGATTATATTCTATGCTGGAAAGTTCTTATAGTGTCATATTCCACTGTCTGATAATGCCAGTTGTCATAAAAGCTTTCTTGGTTATTTAAAATAGTAATTGGCCAAGAGGGACTGAATTATCCTCTGCTATATTCTCTCTGAAGTACCTATAAAAGAGATAGACTTTTGAAAAATCAGACTGATGGTTATGAGATGCTTGGAGTGATTTTTGTCATGACAATTTGATGGAGCTCTATTGCCTGCTTATGCTTTACTTTTTACAACAGAGAAACCCTCAAGGGTTGTAAGTGGTAGAGAGGAGCTTAAGTTCCCTGTTACAGTGAGGTCTCTGGCTCAGAGACATGCTCGGTTGACCAGGGGTCCCTGAAATATGCTGGTGTTATTTTTGTTCTCAAATTTCATGCCCTTCAGCAACCACAACTCCCATAAGGCAGTACACAGATACTGGAGAAAGAATGGTATCGCCATCCTGAAAGACTATGTCAAGGTCTATAAATAAAGGCAAAATCATAAAGAATCCTGGCAGTAGTGTATTCACAGACTTGTGGTTTTAAATATTTCTGTTCTATTCGGTGTTAGAGAACCAAACAGTAAGAAATAGATTATTGTGCCTTAGTCAACTGGTAATCTGCCAGGTTATGAAAATTAAGCTAGAAATAAGACAGTTAGCCATTTCCTTGTCTCCTGGCTGATCTGAGAAGGGAATTTTGCTGAGGGTCAGGTGTACATGAAAAGGGAATTGAAAGAAAATCCACACAGTACTGTAAAGCACTTTCCTCATTCAGTTCAGTTCAGTTCAATCGCTCAGTTGTGTCTGACTCTTTGTGACCCCATGAATTGCTGCACGTCAGGCCTACCTGTCCATCACCAACTCCTGGAGTTTACTCAAACTCATGTCCATCGAGTTGGTGATGCCATCCAGCCATGTCATCTTCTGTCATCCCCTTCTCCTCCTACCCCCAATCGCTTCCAGCATCAGGGTCTTTTCCAATGAGTCAGCTCTTTGCATGAGGTGGCCAAAGTACTGAAGTTTCAGCTTCAGCATCAGTCCTTCCAATGAAACCCAGGACTGATCTCCTTTAGGATAGACTGGTTAGATCTCCTTGCAGTCCAAGGGACTCTCAAGAGTCTTCTCCAACACCACAGTTCAAAAGCATCAATTCTTCGGTGCTCAGCTTTCTTCACAGTCCAACTCTCACATCCATACATGGCCACTGGGAAAAACCATAGCCTTGACTAGACGGACCTTAGTCGGCAAAGTAACGTCTCTGCTTTTGAATATGCTATTTAAGTTGGTCATAACTTTCCTTCTAAGGAGTAAGCGTCTTTTAATTTCATGGCTGCAGTCACCATCTGCAGTGATTTTGGAGCCCCCCCAAAATAAAGTCTGACACTGTTTCCACTGTTTCCCCATCTATTTGCCATGAAGTGATGGGACCAGATGCCATGATCTTTGTTTTCTGAATGTTGAATTAAGCCAACTTTTCCAACTCCTCTTTCACTTTCATCAAGAGGCTTTTTAGTTCCTCTTCACTTTCTGCCATAAGGGTGGTGTCATCTGCGTATATGAGATTATTGAGATTTCTCCTGGCAATCTTGATTCCAGCTTGTGTTTCTTCCAGTCCAGCGTTTCTCATGATGTACTCGGCATATAAGTTAAATAAGCAGGGTGACAATATACAGCCTTGACACACCCCTTTTCCAATTTGGAACCAGTCTGTTGTTCCATGTCCAGTTCTAACTGTTGCTTCCTGACCTGCATACAGATTTCTCAAGAGGCAGGTCAGGTGGTCTCGTATTCCCATCTCTTTCAGAATTTTCCACAGTTTATTGTGATCCACACAGTCAAAGGCTTTGGCATAGTCAGTAAAGCAGAAATAGATGTTTTTCTGGAACTCTCTTGCTTTTGCAATGATCCAGAGGATGTTTAAGTGTGAATAAACAGGAAACAAACAAACAAACATGGAGTTTACAAAAAAATAGTTCAGGAGAAAACTGTAGCATGATCCCAAAGATTCAGAAGCTGATCACACTTCTGAAAATTCTTTTCTACAGAAGGACCAGAGATAATTTTCAGAATGTATGCCTGAGATTCCCAGTTATAAACATACGCCAGCTGTGATAGGAGAAAGTTGGTGAAATAAAAGACAAAGACAACAAAATAAAATGAAAGGGGGAGCAGGGAAACAGTATGTTCTGAACATAATATATTAACACCATTTAATCCTAAATTTTAATTACAGAAATATAGATCAAAGATGATTTTTTAAAAAGGATACCAGTTAATAGAAGCAAAGTGAGTAATAAAAGAATTCTAAAACAATTGAGAAAATGAAAATAAAGAAAAATTTGCTCTTATAGTAAAAGAAGGAAGCCTAAGGAAGTATATAGTAAGTGGCAAATGTCAGTACATTTTGTTGAATATATCATATTATATATTAATGCTTATTATATAGTATCATAAGTTCTTATGTTTATAACTTAGAACTGCTGGTTAGAATTCAAAACCAGATCTTTAGTCCCTGGATTTTTCCCACTAAACCATGCTTCCCATCAAGCATGTCAGTAAATGAAAATGATTTAAATTCTCCTATTAAAAGATCACATTCGGATTAAGTTAAAAAGTAGTTTTTAACCAGATGCTATTTACATGAGATCTGCTTTAACTGCACAGAAAGTTAAAAGCATGAAGAGATGATAAAGATTTAATAAGTAAACAAAAGTAAAAACAATTTAACTATGATTCAAAGCAAAAATCAATAAATAGAATGTGACAGAGAAGGCATGATAGCCATAAACCTTCATGCAGTGAATAATATTGCTTCAAAATGTGTAACTGAAAATGTTGGAAGTCAACTGAAACATTGTTGCCTGGGGATATTTTAAAATATACCTTATTTAATTTTTAACAGATCCAATAGATTGAAAACAAATAGAGAGCATTTGAATAATAACTAAGGTTGAATCAAAATGCATATCAAATTTTGTAGTTTACAAGGAGAAAAATCACCTTTTTTAGTAGGTATCTCTGAAACATTTATAAAATTTAATCATGTTAGAGTGAAAAAATTGGGCCGTCTACTTTGATATATGTTAAAAGCTGTAGATCAGTTTCAGAGAACAGCAAATCCCAACCATTTCTGTGTTTTTGGTGACATCCTTTGTTCTTGGCTTTTGTGTTCCAAGAAAGCTTGAAAAGCACACATTAGGTACTTATACTGCCTGTTGAACTGAACTGTTGTTTTATTTAAGTCCAGAATGAAAAAAATCATTATTTAAATCTCTGAAGACATGCACCAAATCAAGCCTAATATTTTTAAATGCTATAAAAGACCGTCAGCCAAGAAGACTCTTCTTAGTGAAAGTTAATACAAACTGATCACCATAGTTTGACTATTTAACAGTGTGATTTATATAAATACTTGCAGCATTATAAAGTATTGAAACCTAATTTTACCTGAGATTACATTTCCAGTAAAGTTTTAAATCATTCTGTTCTCCATCTGGGAGACAAGTAAGCATCTTATGCCATTGGTGCCTTTGAAGGAGATTCTTATACCTGCTGAGTATCCTTTGAGCCTAACTAGGTAACTTAAACTAAGGTTTTAAAAAAATAAGCACTATTGATCTGTTACTGTTTGAAAAAATTGGTGAGGATATTTCAAAACACATTATGGGGAACAGGTGTATATCTGTGGCGGATTCATGTTGATACATGGCAAAACCAATACAGTATTGTAAAGTATAATTTTAATTATGTTATTTTGATGGTTTTCTGATTTATAGTCATGTTTTCTTAGTACTGCATGCAGTTCAACCTTATGTAATAAAACCTTACTGTTTGTGGTTTTAATATGAAGTCTCTTTCCCATAGGATGAATGTGGACAGTTTCCCTATGATGCAAACATCCAGATACACTGGGTGTCATTTCTCGATGGGCGCCAGAGAGTCTTGCTTTTCACTGATGACGTTGCCTTGGTTTCCAAAGCTCTGCAGGCAGAAGAAATGGAGCAGGCCAATCACGAAATAACTTTTTCTCTCCATAGTCTTGGGCTTTCACTGGTCAACAATGAAACCAAGCAGGAAGTTTCATATATTGGGATAACCAGGTATGAGAGAAGAAAAGGTATCAGAAATCTTTAAAAGGCATTAAGCTCATAATATCAAGTTTGATGAGAGTAGACAAATACCTATTTTGAATTTGATGTACTGTACATAGCTTTCAGCAAAGCTTACTGAACAGGTGCTTTCACTGCTAGTTGAAAAGCCCCTAAGATAAAATAATGTCTTGGCCCTTATGACAACACTCATTAGTTGGTGGGAGAAGAGGTCTGTTTCTTTCCTTGTTGTTTGTATGTATTTTTAAAATGAATTACAAAAACACTGAAAAAAAAAGCTAGAAAGAAGTATGCACGTGTTCTGTGGTGCTGTAGAGGCTGGAGAAACTGGTGTGGGTTGGGGAAGCCAAGAACAATGAATCACATAAATTGGAAAAAAGTTTCACGGAAGCAGTATTTTAATCTGAGTACATGATCTTATTGGATGGTTGTGTAGAACATTTTAATAATGATGGAACTAGTTCTTTTCGCTGCTTCTGCTTATACTTACATAAGAAAAATATTTGAGTTTATTTTAGTTTTTCAATCACACTGACTGTGGTAAAAGACTCATTCTTCTTTGGAGGCTGTTGAGGGAAATAATTATCAGGTATGAGCAGTGTAGGGTCTATGGATAATAATGTGTTTGGTGAAGTTCAAAATGAAGCAGAAACACAGAGGTCAGATATGTAATGCTCTTTGTGCAGCACCTGGCAGTTTAATTTTGTGAGAAGCGGCTCACCATTTGGTAACCGTGCCATGAGTGGATGAGAGATTGCTGTTGTCCCACATCCTTGCCAGCATTTACTATTGTCAGTGTTGCAGGTTTGGGCTGGTCTAATAGATTTATAGTGATCTCTGTTTGTTTTAATTTGCAATTACCTAATTACATATAGTGTTGAACATCTTTTCATATGCTTTTTTGTCATTTGAACCTCATTTGATGAAGTTCGGATCTTTTGCCCAATTTAATATTTTTTGCTGTTGTTGTGTTTTAAGAGTTCTTTGCATACTTTGGGTACAATAAGTCCCCTGCATACAAACAAGTTCTGTTCCAAGAGCATGTTCATAAATCCAATTCGTTCTTAAGTCTAACAAAGTTAGCTTAGGTACCCAACTAACACAGTTAGCTATATAGTACTGTACTGTAATAGGTTTATAATACTTTTCACACAAATAATACATAAAAAACAAAAAATAAAATGTTTTTAACCTTACAGTGTAGTCCCTTGAAAAGTACAGTAGTACAGTACAGCGTCTGGCATTTCTTGTGTACCAGCTGCATCACCCCTGCTTTTATGTTTGCTTCTGGGCACCCTGGGCTTGAAATAGAGACACTGTACTCTATACAGTACTACGCAGTAAGCACTCAGAAGCACAGCCACGGGTAGAAGAGGCGCACGTGTGACAGTGCACACCAGACACGCAAACTGACTTATGTGATTGGCCATGTGGACACCTGTTCATATCATTGCAAGTTTGAAACTTAAAGGTTTGTAGGTAGGGGACTTACCATATCAGTCTTTTATCAGATGTACGTTTTATAAATATTTTCTCCCAGCCTTTTCATTCTTTTAACAATGTCTTTCACAGAATAGAAATTTTCAGTTTCAGGAAAGTCCCAGGTCTATTTTCCTTTCATGGATTGTCCTTTTAGTGATGTATTATAAAAAGTCACTGCCAAACACAAGGTCACTTAGATTTTCTCCTGTGTTATGTCTAGGAATGTTGTAGTTTGATGTTTGATATTTAGGTCTTCTATCCTGATGGGTTTTTGCCTAAAATATCCCCATCTGAAAAAATTTTGCCAATTCCATAGTTCATTGATGTCAATATGTGATACAAAAACATATCCCCTACCTCTTTTCCTTATGCACTTTTATATAAAACGTAGGTATATTTTGGTGTTTAAAATCTCTTGGATAAATGTGATTTTCATAAGAGTTGACACTTGTAACAATTTGGAGTTGAATGAAAATTGCACAACCTAAATTATGCATTTAATTTAATTAATTTTCTTTGTGAATTATTTTAGTTCTGGTGTTGTTTGGGAGATGAAACCAAAACAGAAGTGGAAGCCATTTAGTCAAAAGCAAATAATTTTATTGGAAAAGTCCTATAAGAAGTATCTAGAATCAAGAGACCTTGGCTGGATTAAACTAGATGATAATTTTGAGGTATACCAAATCTGTTTCTTTTTCTTATTTATTTATTATGTTGCCAGTGGTGGTAGTAAATAAAATTTTGCTATCCAAGTAAATATATGTATGCAGAAACTAATTTGTTAGTAGCATTAGTATGACTAAGAAAATTTATTAGCACATTTTAAATTAAAATATACTGTTCATCATATACCATAAAACATTTAAATATTTTTCTTATCTGCATTTTTAAAATAATTTTCTCTATTTGCAAAGCAGATAGTTTCATGTAACTTGTTTTTAGGAAAATTATGGAGAAATCAACATTACTTATTGAAACTTCTATTCTGAGTGATATCAATATATTGCTATAGGCTGTGCAAAATTGTGTATCTCAGTGATGAAAACCCTATAAGAAAACTTGCCCAATTAAATTCATTAAATGTAAATTATTTTAGGACATGAGTAGATGTCCACAAATAAACATGTGTTGTACACACGGCCCTACATTATTAAAACTGAAAGTCACTTTTGCTTTGGGAAGAGCACAGAAGCCTGACTGAAGTTTCAGCCAGGCGGTGTGGGTTCCTCTTTGTCTCTGATGGTTGCATTTGCATAATCACCATACCTGCTTCCCACCCTCATCCTTATAAATGTTGGTCATGCTAAAACGAAAGAACACTATTCAGTTAGTGTCAGACATAAGTAAGCTATTGACTGTTCACTGTTTAACTTTGTTAAAACAAAGCATAAGTGTTATGCTTTGGAATTATTCATTACTGTTGAGGTTTTTTGGAGAAAGAAATGGTAACCCACTCCAGTATTCCTGCCTGGAGAATTCCATGGACAGAGGAGCCTGGCAGGCTACAGTCCATGGAGTTAGTTGCAAAGAGTTGTATTCAACTGAGTGGCTATCACACACTCACTCATTGAGGTTTTTAAAAAAATTAAAAGTATGGCTTATGTTCTTTAAGTACAGTTTATATCACTGACAATATATTTTCCACATAACCTTAGTTATGTGATGATTCTGCTTCAAACATCTCAGCTGTAGATCATCTTAAGGTAGATGTTTTGATTAGACATAGAAATTAGTATTTTTCAGTTTGTGAGTTAGTGGATATTTAAAATGGCCTACACCACTAATACCAGTTCATCACAAGCACATCTGCTTTTTTTCCCAGGTGAATTTTGGCAAGGAACCAATGGAAATGCGCCTCCCTTCTCGGTGCTCTATAAGGCGACATTTTTTATCAGGAATTCAAGTTGAATATAAGCAATCCCCTCACCAAAGAAGTTTAAGGGCCAGATTGTATTGGCTTCAGGTAACATTGTCATCCTGTTCAATCAGTTTTGGAATCTTAGGTCTGAATTTTTTTTTTTTTTCCCACAAGGTTCTGTCAAGGGATTAGATCTGATAGACAGAGTGCCTGAAGAATGGTGGATGGAGGTTCATAACATTGTACAGGAGGCGGTGATCAAAACCATACCCAAGAAAAAGAAATGTAAAAAGGCCAAATGGTTGTCTGAGGAGCCCTTACAAATAGCTGAGAAGAGAAGCAAAAGGCAAAGGAGAAAAGGAAAGATATACCCAGTTGAATGTAGAATTCCAAAGAATGGCAAGGAGAGATAAGAAAACTTTACTGAATGAACAATGCAAAAATACAAAGGAAAACAACAGAATGGGAAAGACTAGAGATCTCCTCAAGAAAATTAGATACCAAGGGAACAAAGATCTATCCAGTCAAAGCTGTGGTTTTTCCAGTAGTCAGGTATGGATGTGAGAGTTGGATTATAAACAGAGCTGAGCACCAAAGAATTGATGCTTTTGAACTGTGGTGTTGGAGAAGACTCTTGAGAGTCCCTTGGACTGCAAGGAGATCAAACCCCTCCATCCTAAAGGAAATCAATCCTGAATATTCATTGGAAGGAATGATGCTGAAGCTGAAACTCCAATACTTTGGCCACCTGATGCAAAGAACTGACTAATTTGAAAAGACCCTGATGCTGGGAATGATTGGATGTGGGAGGAGAAGGGGACGACAGAGGATGAGATGGTTGAATGGCACCACTGACTCAATGGACATGAATTTGAGTAAGCTCCGGGAGTTGGTGATGGATAGGGGGGCTTGGCTTGCATGCAGTCCATGGAGTCACAAAGAATTGGAAAGGACTGAGCGACTGAACTGAACTGAAGGGAACATTTCATGCAAAGATGGGCACAGTAAAGGACAGAAATGGTATGGACCTAACAGAAGCAGAAGATATTAAGAAGAGGTGGAATACAAGAATATACAGAACTATACAAAAAAGATCTCCATGACCCAGATAACCATGATGATGTGATCACTCACCTAGAGTCAGACATCCTGGATTCTGAAGTCAACTGGGTCTTAGGGAGCATCACTACGAACAAAGCTAGTGGAGGTGATGGAATTCCAGTTGAGCTGTTTCAGGTCCTGAAAGATGATGCTGTGAAAGTGCTGCACTCAGTATGCCAGCAAATTTGGAAAACTCAGCAGTGGCCACAGGACTGGAAAAGGTCAGTTTTCATTCCAATCCCAAAGAAGAGAAATGCCAAAGAATGCTCAAACTACCACACAATTGTACTAATTTCACATGCTAGCAGAGTAATGCTCAGAATTCTCCAAGCCAGGCTTCAACATTACATGAACCCAGAACTCCCAGATGTTCAAGCTGGATTTAGAAAAGGCAGAGGAACCAGAGATTAAATTGCCAACATCTGTTGGATCATGGAAAAAGCAAGAGAATTCTAGAAAAACATCTGCTTTATTGGCTATGCCAAAACCTTTGACTGTGTGGATAACAACAAAATGTGGAAAATTCTGAAAGAGATAGGAATACCAGACCACTTGACCTGCCTCCTGAGAAATCTGTATGCAGGTCAAGAAGCAACAGTTAGAAGTTAGACCCGGACATGGTACAATGGACTGGTTCCAAATTGGGTAAGTAGTATGTCAAGGCTATATATTGTCACCCTGCTTATTTAAGTTATATGCAGAGTACGACATGTGAAATGCCGAGCTGGATGAAGCACAAGCTGGAATCCAGATTGCCAGGAGAAATATCAATAACCTCAGATATGCAGATGGCACAACCCTTATGGCAGAAAGCAAAGAGAAACTAAGGAGCCTCTTGATGAAGGTGAAAGAGGGGAGTATAGAAGCTGGTTAAAAGTCAGCATTCAGGAAACTGACATCATGGCATCTGGTCCCATCACTTCATGGCAAATAGATGGAGAAACAATGGAAACAGGAACAGCTTTTATTTTCTTGGGCTCCAAAATCACTGACAACAGCCCTGAAATTAAAAGACGCTTACTCCTTGGAAGAAAATCTATGACAAACTGAGACAGCATGTTAAAAAGCAGGGACATTACTGACGGAAGTCCATATAGTCAAAGCTATAGTTAGTTTTTCCAGTAGTCATGTATGGATGTGACAGTTGGACTATAAAGGAAGCTGAGCACTGAAGAACTGATGGTACTGAACTGTGGTGTTGGAGAAGACTCTTGAGAGACTGCAAGGAGATCAACTCAGTCAATCCTAAAGGAAGTCAACCCTGAATATTCATTGGAAGGACTGATGCTGAAGCCGAAGCTCCAGTACTTTGGCCACCTGATGCAAAGAGCTGACTCATTGGAAAAGACCCTGATGCTGGGAAAGATTGAAGATGAGAAGGGGACGACAGAGGACGAGAAGGTTGGATGGCATCACTGCCTTGATGGACGTGAGTTTGAGGAAGCTCTGGGAGATGGTGAAGGACAGGGAAGTCTGGTATGCTACAGTCTATGGCATTGAAAAGAGTTGGACGTGACTTAGCAACTGAACAACACAAAAACCATACATCAGAATTTATATCTTTCTTTTTGTTTATAAGTTATTCTCCTATTTCCACATATCCTGTAGATTCACCATACTAATTATCCAAGGCTAAATGACCATTGAGACTTTAATTTGGCCATATGTTTTCCTACGCAAATTGTTATTTTTAATATTTCTTTGAATTTGTCATCGAATCCCAAATTAAGATTTTCTTTTATTCTTCTATATGGGAATGATTAGGGCTTTATTGGAGTCTGTTTGTTTGCTTTCTCCCTTCCTGCCTTCTACAATCTCTTGTTTTTAACTACGGATTACTACTTTTTAGGACATTTTTGTTCTCTTTCTCTTAATACCTAACCTGTAATTTCATACACAGTCTTTACATTTTTATTTAAATTATAGATAGTTGAAATCTCACATGATCCACTGATACAAATATTTCCATCAATGCTGTTCATGCTCCACAGTTCTAGTGCAATTATGAGAATGTTTATGTATTCCTGTATGTAGAAACTTGCCCTTGGTGAGATATATAAGAAATTTAGATTTAAAGTGAAACTTTTAATAGCAGCACATACAAATACAGATATTATTTATGATGTAATTAGTGGCATCTTCTGTAATACATCTCTGAAACAAAAGTTTAAGTATGGCTAATAAATCAGTTTTCTTTTCTTTAGGTTGATAGTCAGTTACCAGGTACAGTGTTTCCTGTTGTATTTCATCCTGTGGCCCCTCCAAAATCTATTGCTTTGGATTCAGGTAAGAAAAACTTACCTTGTGATATACCCTATATATAAAAGTTGGGTAGATATCATTTTGACCTACTAGAAAGCTTGATTGCCTTTTTCCTGTTTTCTTTCTTCCTTTTAGAGCCCAAACCTTTCATTGATGTGAGTGTCATCACAAGATTTAATGAGTACAGTAAAGTCTTACAGTTCAAGTAAGTAAAGATACCCTTGTTCATCAAAGGAATTTAAAATGAGAATCTACTTTGAAAATACATTATGTTTTGGAAGTGACTTTTGTATGAAAATTATTTCCACCTGAATGTATCAATCTACTTTATGGTCAAGTGATTTTATATGTTGAAACTTATTTTAATAATAGCCTCTATATATTTTAAAGTATAAAATTCCTTCAACCACTTCTCCCCTTTATAACTTCCATTAGAATATAAAATAGTGAAATAGAAACGATGTGTTTGAGAGATGTGTTCTTTAATTCCTGTGGACTTTAAAAATTAGATAATATATGCTACATCATCATTGTTCTTATATCTTCCATAACATGGTAAATAGAGCATTTGGAACTTTAAATGCTAAGTGTTAATATAGCAGTATTACCCCTAGTGAAACTTTTACTTTAATTAAAAAAAAAAAGATCTCAGTCTAAATAAACTTTGATCTTGCTAACATAACCCTTGTTTTAGAGATCACGGAATAAGATCTTGCTGTGGTTTTGGGGCAAAATCAAACTTTTAACATGGAAAATTACAAGGTTTGATAAAATGCCTTTTTCATCCTTAAAAAAGCTTTTTCTGTTAAAAAATTTTTTTTTCCTTAGGTACTTTATGGTTCTCATTCAGGAAATGGCCTTAAAAATTGATCAGGGATTTCTAGGGGCTATTACTGCGCTGTTTACCCCAACAACTGACCCTGAAGCTGAAAGAAAATGGGTAATAATTTTTATTTCTTGGGAATATTATGAAAGATCAACCATTCTTTTCAATAATTGTTGTAGAGAAAAATTAAAATAGAAAATCTTGATTAATTTTTTTCAGACAGAGTTAATCCGGGAAGACTCTGATGCTATAAACACAGAATTAGTGGGGACCTCAGTGACGGATACATCCATTCTTAGTTTCTTTGAACATTTCCATATTTCTCCTATAAAGGTTTGTTGTAATTATTACTTTGAAAATTTGACAGAAGTATTGTAGAACTTTTAAAGGATATGTATACAAATGTGAGTTTTAATTTGTTGTATCTAATATTTGGAGAGGAATTTTGTTTGATTAATTGAAATAATTAAGACAGTTCTCTGTAACATATGTACAGCCACAATTCCCACAGAGAAACCACCAGAGCATGATCTTTAGTCTTGAATTAATAACCCCTTTCTTCAAGGAAGAAGCTGACAAAAGCATTTCTTAATTAAGCAAAGAAGTGCTCACCAACATTTAATGTTGTGGTTGCGCTTTGTAACTCCTCACTGTCTGAATAGAAAGCTATAAGGTGTCCTAACCAGAATGTGAAAATGCTGAAGTTGCTGTTGCACTGTTGAGGTGGTATTTTTCACCCTTCCAAAATTTGATTGTAACTAGGGGAGTGGAAAATTGGATACCTTTCACTTGCCTGATTTTGTCCTTTATGAACCCATTTCCTTGTCTCCTTTTGTTATTCTTTTCAGCTTTTCTAGGGAAAGGTGACTGCTTAGAGAATCCACAAATACTATCAACCATAAAGCTCTAAACTTGTGTAATGGGCCAGATTTACAATTAAGTAACTCTTTTAAAATATTGATGATCCTTTACATTCTCAAAAACTGTTAACAGCACATTATTGTCAGTTGCATTCACCAATCCATTCAGCTAAGTGAATGGATTTATAAAATGAAATTATTATTTTCTTTCTTTCTTTATTTATTTTAAATTGATACATTAGTTTGGTGATATCAAACATATTGATAGTGTTAGGTTCAAAATTGATATTGTTTTATGTGGTGAGTTATACACAATTTCTTTTTCATTATTAAATAAAAATCAGTTCTTTATGAGATTGGACAACACCTTCAACAAATTAACTGAAACCTGCTATTGAAGTTGCTGTTGAAGATATAAAATGACTTCATGGGGTTTATAATCTCCATGGGATACTACAGCTTTATAATTTACCTATACATATTGTGACTCAGCGGTAAAAATCCTCCTGCCAAGCAGGAGACACGGATTCAATCCNACTGAAACCTGCTATTGAAGTCGCTGTTGAAGATATAAAATGACTTCATGGGGTTTATAATCTCCATGGGATACTACAGCTTTATAATTTACCTATACATATTGTGACTCAGCGGTAAAAATCCTCCTGCCAAGCAGGAGACACGGATTCAATCCCTGTGTCTGGAAGGTCCCCTGGAGAAGCAAATGGCACCCACTCCAGTATTCTTGCCTGGGGAATCCCATGGACTGAGGCAGGGTACAGTCCGTTCAGGCACAAAGAGTTGGACTTGACTGAGCGACTAAATGACAACGTTTTTAGGCACACTAGGAATTGTCCCATAATGTTGAATGACTAAAATCATGACTGTCATGGTCATTTTCTTACTCTGTAGGAAAAGGCTGGATCTCTCTTCACCTAAGATTGCCTTTCATGGATCCCAGCCCTCTCTGTCTGCAGATGGACAAAAGTCCACATGAGAGAAAAAATTCAAAAACAAGGCTTTCCTGGCTTTTCCATAAGTCCCCTCTATTGAGCTCTCTATTGAGGGAGAATGCCTAGAGAACTGGCAGAATGAGAAGGCAGAGTTACCTGTTGTACTTAACACACATTGAATTACCTTCTGCTTGTATCTTCTGGCACTATCTCACTAATCTTTATGCAGCACAAAGTAGAAGAAGCTAAATGGGAATGTGAAAATCTCATGGTTAAGTCCTGAGTTGAAGGGGTTGTGGAAGCTGAAAACCTTATTATTCTTTTAACCATTTATTTGGAACTTGCTAAAGTGTTGCCATAATTGTCATGCTGTTGTTACTTGTTATCGTGTAATTATACTGCAGTTATTCTTTTTTTTTTTTAATTTTATTTTTACTTTATTCTACGTTACACTACTGTATTGGTTTTGCCATACATTGACATGAATCAGCCACAGGTGTACACGATCTCCCAATGCCGAAGCCCCCTCCCACCTCCCACCCCATATCATCTCTCTGGATCATCCTGTGCATATTCTTAATTGTTACTAAAAGTTATTTATCTTGTAGAAATGATTATCCGTTATTTTGAGTTAGACTGCTGGTAGGCCAGTTGACATTTTTTTCCCTCTTAAAATGATTATGCTATTTTTACAAAGTGTTTTTTGGTTTCCTCCATATAAACACAATGTTATTTATAAAGTTTGAATAAAATTATGGTTCAGTTTTGGGGACAAATTGATTTGTATTTATTAGAAAGTAAATACGAGGATCAGAGCTGTTCTATGTAATATATAGAGTAACAAATAATACTTTTCTTTAGGATTCTAATTGAAAGGTATATTTGTTTGTGTCTGGACAATTTGGTGTCCATATATGTAAATATTTTTGTTTTTAGTTTTCATTTATTGAACATTATTTTCCTTTTAGTTGCACTTGAGTTTGTCTTTGGGTTCTGGTGGTGAGGAATCAAACCAAGAGAAACAGGAACTGATTCCAATTCATTCTGTCAACCTGCTGTTGAAAAGCATCGGTGCTACTCTGACTGATGTGGATGATCTTATATTCAAGTAAGAGTTCTGCTGAAGTGTGTTAGGAGGTTTTTCTACCAGGATGCTGTTTCTGGATATTCATTCTTTTCATTTGTGCTAGAAGTTACCTTCAAAAAGTGATAATTCTTACTACTTACAGTTTTAATAGTTTGGAACCATTCTAGTTTGGACTCATAAAGACAAGGTAAAGGGCCTAATATTTTTTTCAGTATTCAGCATCTAGATAATACATGAATATAGTATAAACGTTGAATTATTTTAGTAGCATGTTATAAATGGACCATGTTGTAAGTGAAATTATATTTACAAATATATAGCAGTAGGATTAGATTTCAGTATAATTTGTGGCAAAGTATAGATAATAGCTCCTTGCTACCTTTAGTATAAGAATATTTGTGTGTGCCAGATACATATAAATTCAATGAATATTTATTGAATTGATATTCAACAGTGGTATTAGAGAAAAAAATTCATTAATACTATTTTTACCTTGTACACTAACAAATTTTATGGGAATCAAAGGCTTAAATATTAAGTTCAAATGGAAAGCAAAAGACTAAGGAAAAATAGAAGTTAATTGCTATCAAATCTCTAAATAAAAGGAAACCTTCCTGTGTTTAAAAGCAATGGAAAAAATCCTGATAGAAAAACAAAAATTAATTTGACTACATAAAAATTAGACTCTTAAAACAAAATCAATGAAAATAATTAAAAAAACAAAGAACTGGAGTGATATGACAAGTATAGCAAAAGATTAATAATTTAATTTTTAACCTAAAAATTTGAATGCCATAGGTGCTAGAGAACAATGTGAACTAATTCATAAAAGGGAAGATACAGTGGCTAATATATATTAGAAATGTTTAGCTTTATTTTTTTATCAAAGAATATATGCAAATTAAAGCAAATTATCAAAGATTTCAAAATATGAGAAATCCTAGTACTAGAGAGAAGTGCATCTAAGAAATGGACTTTTTAAATCATATGTATAAGTGGAAAGGGATATATATCAAGAGTCTTAAATGTTTTTGTAGTCTTTCACTCAGTAATTATTTTGGGTAGGAATTCAGTCAGAAAATAATCTTGAAGTGCAACCAAAATTATATTCAGAATACACATGGCAACTCTGATTATTACATCAAAATTTAGAAATATCTGATCATGAATGAATTGTTTGACCTATCCACATGATGAAATGCTATGTTATTAAAAATGGTTACATCAAAATTTAAAAACCTAAAAGAATAGTTATCTAAAATGTTGAGTATAAAAATGCATACAGAGTGTTTTAATATTTTTCAGTTGCATAGAAAAGAAAAGAAAGAATTTGAAGTGGAAAACGAGAAAAAGAAAAAGTTTAAGAAAAAAATTCACTGTGTAGTAGGATTATGGTCAACTTTTTACTCTTTATGTGTTTATGAAAGATTTGCATGACAATGTGCTATTTTTATTATAGTTTTGGCATCCTAATTTTAATATCTCAAATTATATGTACAAACCTAATTGTGACTTAGAAATGATTAATTTATCACTGAAGTTTTAAGTCTTTTTCTTTTTTTCAAAAAAAATAATCTTAGCACTTTTGACTCTTTCTCCTCCTAGACTTGCTTATTATGAAATTCGGTATCAGTTTTACAACAGAGATCAGCTCATGTGGAGTGTTGTTAGACATTACAGTGAACAGGTAACTTCTTGTCCTATTAACAGTAGCTCATACGGAAGATACTTCATAATATTAAAGCAAAGCATTTATGTGTGATTGTAGTGGGTGACATTTACCTAACTTACTGCAATTCACAATTTCATTACTTAGTAGTTTTCTGGAATGATTGACTTCTGTTTCTTTAATTCTACCCCTTCCTGCCCCACCAACTATATAAACCTTTTAAAACGTTTCCTTTAGTGTGTTTTCCTTTTGCTATTATACATTTACCACTTTGGGAAAGAATAGTGATTTAAGGGTCATTACATGTTATTCCTTCAGTGACTATAGTTTCTAAGCATAGTGTAGTAGAATTGCAGGGAAACCAAGTTCCTCTTGCTAATGCCTGTTACTCCATGGTTTGAAGTCTGTGCACAGAGACAGAGTAGCTGTTTGGGGGCACTAGAGTCCATTGGGCTTCCCAGGTGGTGTAGTGGTAAGGAACACACCTGCCAATGCCAGAGATATAAGAGACACAGGTTCTATCCCCGAGTTGGGAAGATTCCCTGGAGGAGGGCATGGCAACTCACTCCAGTATTCTTGCCTGGAAAATTCCATGGGCAGAGGAACCTGGCGGGCTATAGTCCATGAGGTTGCAAAGAAGCAGACATGACTTAAGCAACTGAGCACACACGCACGAGCACCATTGCTACGCACGAGTCCCATTGCTGTGGGTGACATTCCTCTTGCCTTCCTCTGCTGAAAGGTCTTTTCTCTTACAGTGTTTAAACTTGATTTTTACATCTTCAAATAAGGTTATTTTTTCATTTGTCTTTTTGTTTTGGTTATCAACCCATTTAGTTCATAGCAATACTGACAATAATGTAACAAAAATGACTACCAGTTATTGAAATATATATTCATTTAATATGCATACTCAGCCATGCAAGGTCAGTATACTAGACCTCCCAGTTTACAGATGAAAAGAGCAGGGCCTATAGAGACTACGCGACTTGTCCAAGGTTATGCAACTGACTAAAGGCCGACTTTGCCTCAAACCTGAGTTCTATCCCATTTGAAAGTCCCATGTAAAGTAGGAGCATAATGCCTGGAACACAGTAAAACGTCACTGCAGAGTTTTCCTTTAACAACCTAATTTAGTCAGTATCCCACTTTTTCCACATTGGTCCATGATGTATTTTCTTACAGTGATTGCAAAGAATCTTATTTATTTATTTATTTATTTCCCTGTAGTTCTTGAAACAGATGTATGTCCTTGTATTGGGCTTAGATGTACTTGGAAACCCGTTTGGATTAATTAGAGGTCTATCTGAAGGCTTTGAAGCGCTTTTCTATGAACCCTTCCAGGTATTGGTCTTTTATTTATTTTAAGTGTAGTATAGAAAAATGGACATTCTACTTTTTTGACAGATAATTCATATTTTAATTGTATCTTGGAACTGAATAATGTTCNCTTTATGTGTTTATGAAAGATTTGCATGACAATGTGCTATTTTTATTATAGTTTTGGCATCCTAATTTTAATATCTCAAATTATATGTACAAACCTAATTGTGACTTAGAAATGATTAATTTATCACTGAAGTTTTAAGTCTTTTTCTTTTTTTCAAAAAAAATAATCTTAGCACTTTTGACTCTTTCTCCTCCTAGACTTGCTTATTATGAAATTCGGTATCAGTTTTACAACAGAGATCAGCTCATGTGGAGTGTTGTTAGACATTACAGTGAACAGGTAACTTCTTGTCCTATTAACAGTAGCTCATACGGAAGATACTTCATAATATTAAAGCAAAGCATTTATGTGTGATTGTAGTGGGTGACATTTACCTAACTTACTGCAATTCACAATCTCATTACTTAGTAGTTTTCTGGAATGATTAACTTCTGTTTCTTTAATTCTACCCCTTCCCGCCCCACCAACTATATAAACCTAAATTTTAAAAAGTTTCCTTTAGTGTGTTTTCCTTTTGCAATTATACATTTACCACTTTGGGAAAGAATAGTGATTTAAGGGTCATTACATGTTATTCCTTCAGTGACTATAGTTTCTAAGCATAGTGTAGTAGAATTGCAGGGAAACCAAGTTCCTCTTGCTAATGCCTGTTACTCCATGGTTTGAAGTCTGTGCACAGAGACAGAGTAGCTGTTTGGGGGCACTAGAGTCCATTGGGCTTCCCAGGTGGTGTAGTGGTAAGGAACACACCTGCCAATGCCAGAGATATAAGAGACACAGGTTCTATCCCCGAGTTGGGAAGATTCCCTGGAGGAGGGCATGGCAACTCACTCCAGTATTCTTGCCTGGAAAATTCCATGGGCAGAGGAACCTGGCGGGCTATAGTCCATGAGGTTGCAAAGAAGCAGACATGACTTAAGCAACTGAGCACACACGCACGAGCACCATTGCTACGCACGAGTACCATTGCTGTGGGTGACATTCCTCTTGCCTTCCTCTGCTGAAAGGTCTTTTCTCTTACAGTGTTTAAACTTGATTTTTACATCTTCAAATAAGGTTATTTTTTCATTTGTCTTTTTGTTTTGGTTATCAACCCATTTAGTTCATAGCAATACTGACAATAATGTAACAAAAATGACTACCAGTTATTGAAATATATATTCATTTAATATGCATACTCAGCCATGCAAGGTCAGTATACTAGACCTCCCAGTTTACAGATGAAAAGAGCAGGGCCTATAGAGACTACGCGACTTGTCCAAGGTTATGCAACTGACTAAAGGCCGACTTTGCCTCAAACCTGAGTTCTATCCCATTTGAAAGTCCCATGTAAAGTAGGAGCATAATGCCTGGAACACAGTAAAACGTCACTGCAGAGTTTTCCTTTAACAACCTAATTTAGTCAGTATCCCACTTTTTCCACATTGGTCCATGATGTATTTTCTTACAGTGATTGCAAAGAATCTTATTTATTTATTTATTTATTTCCCTGTAGTTCTTGAAACAGATGTATGTCCTTGTATTGGGCTTAGATGTACTTGGAAACCCGTTTGGATTAATTAGAGGTCTATCTGAAGGCTTTGAAGCGCTTTTCTATGAACCCTTCCAGGTATTGGTCTTTTATTTATTTTAAGTGTAGTATAGAAAAATGGACATTCTACTTTTTTGACAGATAATTCATATTTTAATTGTATCTTGGAACTGAATAATGTTCAAATACCAAGGATATCAATTTTATATATTTTTAAAATTACTAAAGATAACATCAAAAGATTGTTTTAGAACTAACTGAGCACTTCTAGTACCTGGGTAATAAAGCATGCCTACATTTTCTAGGACTTAATGTAGTTGTTAGGAAGAGTGCTCAGTAGATGGAGAACATTTCAAAACTGTGTCACCACAGTGTAAAGAACTAATGGGCACTGAAAGCTGACTTTGTTTCATAGTCAAGCTTTCCTCTGACCTGTTCGCCTCCATTTAAAGGATGCAGGATCCCAGTGTGGTGAGGGTTTCAGAAGGCAAAAAGAAATAAAAGAAAGCAAAAAGAATAAATGGAAAAACAAGAGAGCCCAAACTGTGTGGGCTGCTAGTCTTGCTGTCAGTGTGACTTGCTTTAACAGTCTGATGGCACTTGGTCTTGGAAGGCCAATTTCCAATTTTGATTGAAGGTGATGATTTATTCCTCTCCAGTTTTTGTCATCTTAAAGGGTTGCTAAGATCATGTGGGTTAAAAGTATCTTCAGACCCAATAGGTGTTCCATCAGTTTTGGGATTAGAAGGTGAAAACTGTCAGCACAGTGTTGACTTATCTTTGCGATTCTGTATCTTCATGGAAATTCTGAAATACTAGATTCAAACTCTTAAACATATTTAAATTTTAAGTAGCAAACTTTTTTTAAATTTTTGACCAGGGTGCTGTTCAAGGCCCTGAAGAGTTTGCCGAGGGGTTAGTAATTGGAGTAAAAAGTCTCTTTGGACACACAGTAGGTATGTATTACATATTTGTGTGTGTATGTGTATAAATATAATAATTTATATTATTGTTATTAAATTCATTGTTTATAAAAATAAATGACTGTGTTTAAGAGAAGAGGGTTTTGCTGTATAATAATCCTTCCAAAAGACGCGTTCACTTGTTCTTAAGTGGAAAATAATTTGACGCTGACCTGCTGAGATTTTTTTTTTAATATATGTCATAGATTTGTTCATCAGTGCACTTGCTATAGTTTTATTCCTCTTCTTGCTAAGTGGGAACTGAATGCAATCAGTATCTGCCTTTTTGTATAGAAGACAGAATTTTAAGCACCTGTTAGTTTTAAGCAGCCACATGCTCTTTATTGTGATAATGCTCTTCAAAGAAACAGTGTGATTTACTTCTCTGGGCCTTTTGATAGGTGGTGCAGCAGGAGTTGTATCTCGAATCACCGGCTCTGTTGGAAAAGGTTTGGCAGCAATTACAATGGACAAAGAATATCAGCAAAAAAGAAGAGAAGAGATGGGTCGGCAGCCTAAAGATTTTGGTGACAGCCTGGCCAGAGGGGGAAAGGGCTTGCTGCTTGTAAGTCTCCTGTGGAATCTTCAAGAAATACTAACTTATAGATACACTTTAGCATATGTACTGGTTGTGTGGCACGTGGAACACTGCTTGTAAGTAAGTCTTTCAGAGCAGCAGTAGTGATAAATCGCACACTTTGTTTCCTTTTTTGTTCTCCTTTCCCTTTATCACCATCAGTCTACCCTAGCTGCCCACCCCCACTTCAGTTCGTAGACTTCGGTACTTGGGCTGGAGTGAAGACTNCAGAGCAACAGTAGTGATAAATCGCACACTTTGTTTCCTTTTTTGTTCTCCTTTCCCTTTATCACCATCAGTCTACCCTAGCCGCCCACCCCCACTTCAATTCCTAGACTTCGGTACTTGGGCTGGAGTGAAGACTATAATGATGGCAGATGAGCAGTAGTGTGGAAGGTGGGGAAGCGGAGCAGAGGAACGTGGAGGTAACTGGAGGGAGAGAGTCGCCTTCAGGTCATCATCAGTCAGCCGTTTCTATAAAAGGCGGGGGCACAGGTTACATGTTATAAACCAGGAACTACCTTTCGTTACTTTTCAGGATTGTACCATTCAATTATACAGGTGAAACATGAACTATCTTCCTTACGAGTAATTATAAGAACTTCTAAGTTATTTTTTTTAAGTGAGTAATGGGAACCTAGGTAAGGCTGTAAAGGACTCTTTGATTATCCCTCTCCTCTTCCTAGAGGTATCTAATCTTTTCAGTTGAGTATACATCCTTCAGTTCTTTTTCTGTGTGCTATACAGCTATTTTTAGTTACTAACACTAGTTGAAAGTTATATGAAGAATGCGCTAATACTACTTTTTGGATTGTGAAATAACTCAGTGGACTGCTCGCTGTTGTGTGCGCCTGTGGTTTGTGATGTGCATCGTCTCCTCTAAAGCGCTTTCTTTGTCAGGTCATTTGCTGTCCGTGAGCGGTCCCTTCATTTTCAGTTTTCCACACTTGGACCAAACTATGGAGTAACTTCACTGGAATTTATAATTAGATCTCTAATTTTCTCAACTCATTGATTTTACTGGTATGGAAACTGAGGCTTAAAGAGATTGCATCAACTAGAGAATCCCATGGACAGAGGAGCCTAGTGGGCTAATGTGCACCGGGTCACAGTGAGTTGCACATGACTGAAGTGGCTCAGTGTGCACACACACACATCAGCTGGTGATTGGTGTCAGAGTCAAATGGAAAAACTTGTCGCCTGCTTTACTCTGCTGTCTGTTATAAAGTTCTACTTCTATAAAGCGCTTCATTTCACATGTGCTATGAGGTGATATTTTAAAAATCAGAGAACTCACTTATATGTGCATATTCTCTGTCAAGTCCTTTTTTTTTTAACTTTTTTTATTCCTGTAATAATATGTCTGTAGAGACCTCTAGTGGTTGGTTTAAAATTAAGCACCTTCCATTCACGCTTGACTTGATCTATGATTTCTCTCTTAGGGAGTCGTTGGTGGAGTGACTGGAATAATAACAAAGCCTGTGGAAGGTAGGTTGAGAATGTTTCCTTTCTGTACAAAGTCTGAAGAGTTGATACATGGTAAAAGTAATACATGTTACTGTTAGACTAGATTCTGTTGGACTCTCAATAGCAATTCACTTTTTTTTAATCCTAGTTAAAGCACATTCTTTATTCAATACAATTCCTATCAAAATCCCAGTAGCTTGTTTTTTCAGAGATTGATGAACTGATTCTAAAATCTATATGGGAATTCAGGGGAACCCTGAATAGCAAAAACATCTGGGGAAAAAAATAATGAAGTTGGAAGACTTATACTATCCAATTTTAAAACTTACTGTAAAGTTAAAGTAGCTATGACAGGTGTTGCTGGCATACAGATACACATATAGATCAATGGAGTAGAATTCAGATTTCAGAAACATATGTTTATTGTTATGGTCGATTATGTTTTGACAGGGGGCCCAAGATAATTCCATAGAAAAAGAATAGTCTTTTCAACAGACAGTACTGGGACAACTGGATATAAAGATACAGCTTATATATGTGACCCAGCAATTCTGCTCTTAGGTATATACCCAAGGGAATTGAAAGCCTCTGTTTACTCAAAACCTTGTACAGAAGTTTTTATAAAAATATTACTCATAATAACCAGAATGTAATAGCAAGCCAATGTCCATCTACTCATGCATGGATAAACAAAATGTGGTATATGCCATACAAATGGGTTAACATCCATTTATAAAAAGAAATCAGGTATTGATACAAGTACAAGATGAATGAACCTTGAAAGCATGATTCTAAGTGAAGAAAAGCCAGTCACAAAAGGCCACATATTGTATGATTCTATTTGACTAGGCAAATCCATACAGATAAAAATTAGGTTAGTGATTGCCTAGATCTGCAGTGTAGAGAGGAAGGAGGTCAACTGCATAGAATTGAGAAGAAGGTTTGGGGAAAAATGGGAAATGATTGCTAACAGGCATGGGTTTTCTTTTTGAAATAATGCAAATTTTCTAAAATTGATTATGGTGATAGTTGCACAGCTGTGAATATACTATAAAAACGTTTTATTTGTATACTTTAATGGGTGAATTATATGGAATGTGAATTATATTTTTATAAAGTTCTTATATTTTTTAAAAAGTACACTTCTTGAAAAATCTCCTGATGGTTGGCAGTAATAATAATAATAATATTTTCTGGTCAATTCTTAGATCCTCCAGTCATAGTTAACTAACTAAACTCCTGGATCACTAGCTGTAAAACTTGAGTATGCCTTGGGATTACCTTGGGGGATTATAAAAATGCAGATTACTGGCTGGGAGTGGGGCCTAGTAATTTTGCATTTTTAATATACTTTGAAAACCACTGTTTTATCAAAGGTTAGGACTAGGTTTAACCTCTTTAGAACATCAAATTCTAGGAGCTTCCTGGGTAAAACCATTCAGTATTTGACTTAGATGTTCACTGAGTTCTAAGTTGCTGATTTTAAAATCTTTATTCTTTCATTGTCTGGTTTTATGAAGGTGCCAAAAAGGAAGGAGCTGCTGGATTCTTCAAAGGGATTGGAAAAGGGCTTGTGGGTGCTGTGGCTCGTCCAACTGGTGGAATCATAGATATGGCCAGTAGCACCTTCCAGGGGATTCAGAGGTAATTAAATGTACACCATGTACAGGCCATGTGTCTATGTGCTGATTGTTGCTAGGAGTACATAAATATGCTAAATCCTCTGCCTGCCCTTAAGGACCTTAAAGTCTGACTGAGAGCTCTTACTGGTCCATAAGGTAGAGCTCCCCCGGAGAGGTGTAAGAAGAGGCTTTTTGTTATGGCTCAGTTTCTCTTTTATTTGACAAATGGTTATTGGTCCTTACTATATGCCAGGCACTGTGCTAGACATCATGGATACAAAGAGTGGTGGCCTACTCCCTGCCTTTATTATTAAGAAAAGGTGGGGGAACATGAAGTCAAACTGACCTGGTTTTAATACTTGTCACATTATTTTGGCAAGTTATTTAAAGTTACTGTTTGTCAAATGTTGATATATTGTGTTACGTAGTGGAGCTTCCCTGGTAGCTCAGTTGGTAAAGAGTCTGCCTGCAATGCAGGAGACGCAGGTTTGATCCCTGGGTTTGGAAGATCCCCTGGATAAGGAAATGGCAACCCACCCCAGTATTCTTGGCTGGGAAATCCCATGGGCAAAGGAGCTTGGCTGGCTATAGTCCGTGGGTCANTATATGTGACCCAGCAATTCTGCTCTTAGGTATATACCCAAGGGAATTGAAAGCCTCTGTTTACTCAAAACCTTGTACAGAAGTTTTTATAAAAATATTACTCATAATAACCAGAATGTAATAGCAAGCCAATGTCCATCTACTCATGCATGGATAAACAAAATGTGGTATATGCCATACAAATGGATTAACATCCATTTATAAAAAGAAATCAGGTATTGATACAAGTACAAGATGAATGAACCTTGAAAGCATGATTCTAAGTGAAGAAAAGCCAGTCACAAAAGGCCACATATTGTATGATTCTATTTGACTAGGCAAATCCATACAGATAAAAATTAGGTTAGTGATTGCCTAGATCTGCAGTGTAGAGAGGAAGGAGGTCAACTGCATAGAATTGAGAAGAAGGTTTGGGGAAAAATGGGAAATGATTGCTAACAGGCATGGGTTTTCTTTTTGAAATAATGCAAATTTTCTAAAATTGATTATGGTGATAGTTGCACAGCTGTGAATATACTATAAAAACGTTTTATTTGTATACTTTAATGGGTGAATTATATGGAATGTGAATTATATTTTTATAAAGTTCTTATATTTTTTAAAAAGTACACTTCTTGAAAAATCTCCTGATGGTTGGCAGTAATAATAATAATAATATTTTCTGGTCAATTCTTAGATCCTCCAGTCATAGTTAACTAACTAAACTCCTGGATCACTAGCTGTAAAACTTGAGTATGCCTTGGGATTACCTTGGGGGATTATAAAAATGCAGATTACTGGCTGGGAGTGGGGCCTAGTAATTTTGCATTTTTAATATACTTTGAAAACCACTGTTTTATCAAAGGTTAGGACTAGGTTTAACCTCTTTAGAACATCAAATTCTAGGAGCTTCCTGGGTAAAACCATTCAGTATTTGACTTAGATGTTCACTGAGTTCTAAGTTGCTGATTTTAAAATCTTTATTCTTTCATTGTCTGGTTTTATGAAGGTGCCAAAAAGGAAGGAGCTGCTGGATTCTTCAAAGGGATTGGAAAAGGGCTTGTGGGTGCTGTGGCTCGTCCAACTGGTGGAATCATAGATATGGCCAGTAGCACCTTCCAGGGGATTCAGAGGTAATTAAATGTACACCATGTACAGGCCATGTGTCTATGTGCTGATTGTTGCTAGGAGTACATAAATATGCTAAATCCTCTGCCTGCCCTTAAGGACCTTAAAGTCTGACTGAGAGCTCTTACTGGTCCATAAGGTAGAGCTCCCCCGGAGAGGTGTAAGAAGAGGCTTTTTGTTATGGCTCAGTTTCTCTTTTATTTGACAAATGGTTATTGGTCCTTACTATATGCCAGGCACTGTGCTAGACATCATGGATACAAAGAGTGGTGGCCTACTCCCTGCCTTTATTATTAAGAAAAGGTGGGGGAACATGAAGTCAAACTGACCTGGTTTTAATACTTGTCACATTATTTTGGCAAGTTATTTAAAGTTACTGTTTGTCAAATGTTGATATATTGTGTTACGTAGTGGAGCTTCCCTGGTAGCTCAGTTGGTAAAGAGTCTGCCTGCAATGCAGGAGACGCAGGTTTGATCCCTGGGTTTGGAAGATCCCCTGGATAAGGAAATGGCAACCCACCCCAGTATTCTTGGCTGGGAAATCCCATGGGCAAAGGAGCTTGGCTGGCTATAGTCCGTGGGTCACGCGAGTCTGACAAGACTCAACATAGTATTCATGGTTCATGTGTTACATAGTATAGTGGTTGAATCAATACAATAATACATTTATGCTATTTTGAGAGAGTCTCATGTGTTAATTCTTATATGTACTTACACAGGGTGGCAGAATCAACAGAGGACGTGTCCAGGCTCCGTTCCCCTCGCCTGATCCATGAAGATGGCATCATTCGCCCTTATGACCGACAGGAGTCTGAGGGCTATGACATATTTGAGGTATAAATTCTGTTCTTTACCATCATGAGTGAAATTGAATTTTAAAGATTTCTNGACGTGTCCAGGCTCCGTTCCCCTCGCCTGATCCATGAAGATGGCATCATTCGCCCTTATGACCGACAGGAGTCTGAGGGCTATGACATATTTGAGGTATAAATTCTGTTCTTTACCATCATGAGTGAAATTGAATTTTAAAGATTTCTACGGTCAGAGCTTCATGGCTGGTTCCTAAAGTTCCTGATTCATGAACTTCTTTAAAGATTACACAGGAAACAATGGTATGCAGGGTAGAATTTGATTATTTGATTTATTTTATTAGCATAGTGTATTAAATAGGAGTAACATCATTTTTTTTCTTTTCTGCACAGGATCAAAGCTTTTTAGTGTAGCAACGATAATGTTGAAAGTAGTCATAGGCTTTATTACTGTTTGTACTGAGCACTTTTCATTTATGTTGTTAAACTTCAGTCCTCTGCTTATAGCTAATTATTGAAATTTNTCTGTTACAGAAAGTTTGGAATCAAGTATAGTTATATCACTACCTAATCTGAATCACACACTGGGAAATCAATATGGATGCCCTTTAAGGATTCTGTGATTTTTTTTTCTTTTTAATTGCTGTTGAGTAAAATGAGCTGCTCACTCTGTGATATAGTACATCAATATTAAAATGTTCAAACCTGATATTTATTAGTAGGCCTAACGTGAATCTTTGCTGATGTTTGAAGTTTGTGACATTTCTTTCCTGATTAGAAGGCATACATGATTGACAGTAAAAAGCAATTAATAATTTTCCAAGTAAAACATTTTCAGGGGCTTCTGCCTTTATTACTTCCTGGATGAAAGTACAGCCTGTTCCTTATGTGTTTTAAAGAGAATGATTTCAGTTTTCTGCTCGGCTTTTTTAAAATGACACTTTCCTGAATTTTGCAGGATTGGCGGAAGGGGGGTTTTGAAGTGTTAGTTGTGTTTGCTCTTTATTTGACAGTTATCTTTTTTTTTTTTAATGTGAAGCATACGTTTTTTTAGTGTGCCAGGTTATATTGCTTACTAAGCAAGTAATATCTGTGGCCTCTCGTAGAGGGAAATAGTAGAACAATTAACTGTCTTTATCAATACCTATATATTTCTGNATCTTTTTTTTTTTAATGTGAAGCATACGTTTTTTTAGTGTGCCAGGTTATATTGCTTACTAAGCAAGTAATATCTGTGGCATCTCGTAGAGGGAAATAGTAGAACAATTAACTGTCTTTATCAATACCTATATATTTCTGTTTCCTTCTGCAAAATAGGCGAGTTTTGTGTATAAAGGAAGTTGAAATCCTAGGCCATATGTCCATAGACTGGCAATATCCATTTGAAGATTTTGTACGGTCTCCCACTGTTGATGGAAATCTGCTCAAAATATCAGTTGAGGTAAGAAAACATGAATCACACACCTTTAGAGTCAAAAATTTGTTAAATGAATAGAAACCANTAGGCCATATGTCCATAGACTGGCAATATCCATTTGAAGATTTTGTACGGTCTCCCACTGTCGATGGAAATCTGCTCAAAATATCAGTTGAGGTAAGAAAACATGAATCACACACCTTTAGAGTCAAAAATTTGTTAAATAAATAGAAACCAGGAGTGCTTTCTGACTCTTGTTTTACGGTTAACTGCATAAAGTATTTGAAGGATTGTTGTTATTATCATATGCTGAAGAGTAAAGGAAGCTGTAGTTTGTGTTCTGTACTTTGTTTTCTGGCAGTCCTTGATGCACTGAGTGAATTAAGTCTGTTCACTCAAAGAGTTAGGTTCCTTTTTGGTAGAAGAATGGAAGCGAATAGAAGTGGGGTTTTATTTTGTTGTTTTTTTTCTTCATATGGATATGACTTTGCTATAATATAAAATACTCCTGGGAAGAGTCCCCGTTTTAGGATTTAAGGAGATTATTATAAACATTACGTCTAGAACACTCACATTTAGTAATGTTTGGCATTTATAGAAGACTAATACATTTTAAGTATGTAATAATGCTTTCATGTCTTTTCCTCTCCATTTTCTGTGGAAAAACTTTTTAATTGTATAGCAAGTAATTAGCAAAAATGATACCCTATCTTTTGCTTAATTCTTAAACTCATTTTACTTTGTAATATATAATTTTTCTTATATATGATATAATTCTGTTTTCATCCTTTTTTAAAAAAAGTAGAAATTGTTATTCCAAAGATGGTAATTTCTATATTTTTTCCTAAGCAATAATTATTTATCTCTATTACTGAAACTATCTGAAAAATGCTTACTGAATTATAAAATTCAATAGTTAGAGATGTAGGTACTATTATCCCTTATGTTTCCGTTCTTTTCAAAGAAGTTTGCAAGTAAAAGAAACCACTTATGAGACCATGCCATTTTGTATTTCAGCCTTACTTCACTGTAGAGTTTCAAAGCTGAAAGAGTGCCTTGGTATATGAAACATAATTTTCAGACCACTGAAAGACTGTGTCTTTCCTGTCAATATGCATGTATATTACAGTTCTCTCAGTTATCACTTTCCTTTCACATCAGTGGTGAAAATTGACTCAGTGTATTTTACATTATGTACAAATTTTATCTATCAGTTAAGGAAATAAAGGGAGGGTTTTTGATTTGTCAGATGTGATGAGTTATCAAGTGGTATCTCTGTATGCTATTTATCATCGCCTTCAGAAAGCCATCATTTTATGCAGATAGATGTATACTCATCCAATTTCATAAATTCTAACAACTCACATATGGAGTCACTATCCTTGTACCAAAAATGATTTATTTCTTATCAGACCTGAATATGTGTATTTGGTTAGTCTGCTGATTATAAAATAGAATTGACATTTAAGTGCTCAATTAAAGGTTATAGGTTTTTTCCCTTCCCCATAATAATTTCTTTTCTGTCATTATTTGTTTTGAAACAGAGACAAGGTCTGTTCCAAAAAAAAGATAGTGCCAATCAAGGCTACATTCAGAAAATTTACCTGCGGGATACCACCACAGCAGAGGTAAATGATTTATTTTAAAGAATGCCCCCTCCTTTTTTTAGCTGAAAGACAAAAAAAAAAAAAAAATCTGTTATAATTAGCAACAGTCATTACTTTTCCCAAAAGATCTTCAAGTTAAAGCTTTGGATGGATATATAAACATGGAATAATATGTTGTGGGCAGACTGGTCTTAGCATGACATGTACTAACTGTGTATTCTTCCTTTTGGACCTGTGTGGGCAGCTCATACCCTTGAGCTCTCCACCATGTGAGCCTGTACTTGTGTTTACCATTTGTGATAAATATTTTGTTTTCCAGAGAGCATGTCATGCCATTGAGGAAGGACAGTCAATGAGACACCAGCAAAAATTGATGAAGCAATCATCACTGAGAATTCTCAGGCCCCAAGTACTGTCCTAATCACAGATCCTAGGGGCTGCTGCTGGGAGAAAAACCAATCACCATCTTGTCTGTAAACCACTCTTCGTTATCTTGCTAAAGAGGATTTTTCAGGGAATCCTTTAATTTTGGAATTTTTTTTCTAGAGTAATTCGTTTTCCATTTCCTCCCTAGTTTTGGCTCCCAGTTTGGCTGTGTGTTTGATAGCAGTCCATGTCTATATTGCTGCCTGATGGTCCTGTTAAAGAAATACTACTTTAAATTCAGAGTGGAATTTCCGTGAATGTTAAAATTGTGGAACAAGGGTAATAAACTTGTTTTTAATTAAAATCCCTACTAAAAAGTAAGAGGGGAGCTTAGAAGGACTAGTGTTCTCTGAGAGCTTTTCAGACACTTGTTCTTTGGACAAAATGTACATTTTGTTCACTAATTGAACTGATGTAACATTTTTGGTAAACTGAGTGGTTGACTTAAGAAAAACCATTGAAGGGAGAAATGACATGTTTCTTTCTTTTTTTTTTTCCCCAGGAAAACATTATTTTCTCTTAATATAAACATGTCTTGCTCTGGTGTTTATTTTTCTTCCGTACACTATAATATAAAGACAAATGAAAATAAAATCTTGAAATATCTGTACTCTGTTCTCTGGAAGTTTGGGGTATTATTTACATGAACTTATGTGGCACAATTGTAATGTGCTGATGCATGAAAATATTGCACTTTAAGTTTTTCAAGTCAGGCATGAAAAATTTAATATTTTTATATACCTAGAACTTGTTTTTTATAAGTTGAAAGATTTTTAAGGGCATCATAACTTAACAATTTTAATGCATACCTAGAAATGTATTTTGAATACTTTTTTAGGAAGAATGAAAAGTCTCTAGTTGCTTTATATATGAATAAGGCATCTAGCAACACTGTGGGGAAATCACTGGTTGATGTGTCCTTTGAGCGAGCAGGCGCAGTTCATTTCTGTTCTTTCTGCATCTTGTTTATGCTGGTTAGAGATGCACTGCCTATTAAAGCTTTTTAAAAAATGCTCAAAAGTTTTTCATTTCCGTGGATGAATCCTAAAATTTACTCATGTTTTTTAATATGACGTTTACTTAAAGTCACTGAAATGAAATGAAGTTGTGCACAAACTTGGTTTGCTCTGTTTTGTTGAGATGTGTGCTAACATTTCTACTGTCCTTATTCATGTTTTTTAAGACTGGCCTTAAAACTTAAAAAAATTTTCCTATTGGCTGTAAAACAAAGGGTATAATAACGAATGCCCTAAGTATTTGATTCAGTATTGTGGTCTTTGCCTTTTCAACATCACTTCTTTTCTGTCAAGAAACTTTTAACTTTAAGCAGATACTTTCTGTATCAGTGACTAATTGCAGTTTATTCAAGTGTACTTATATTTTGTGTCTTTAAAAGTGACTTAATCAGGAATTTGAGATATCTAGTTATATTTTTCATAAATTACAGCTATTGACAATATCCTGAATATTAAAGTAATTATATTGTATTGATGGCATGTACAGAACATTGAACTAAGAAAGATTAATTTACAGAAACCCAGAAATTCATCATCTCATTTGGCTTAGAAATAAACTTCCAAATATTTGTACTGTTTTTGTTTGATTTAATCCCCTAGGTGAGAAGTAACTCATTAGTAAAGTCTAATAATGTCTTTTGTGTTTTTTAAAATGCTTTGGGAGTCAACTGCTTGCATATGAACTATTGAGAGAAATTAAACATTTGGTGCATTGTTTGCAGGTGTGAAAACCTTGTGGGTTTGTGTTTCATATTCAATAATGTTTGCTTTTACTTTTTGTGATACATTAGATTAATAGCTATGGGAAGCTTTTTAAAAATTTTTATTGAAGTATAGTTGAATTATAATGTCATGTTAATTTCTGTACGGCAAAGTGACTCAGCTTGTATATATACATATATATTCTTTTTCATCTTCTTTTCCATTATGGTTTGTCATAGGATATTGAATATAGTTCTCAAGAGCTTTCAAAGACGCTGGCAGGAGAAGGTTTTTCCTGGGGGTATGGATCTTCAGTGCTGAGAGAATACAGAGAACTGATGTGAGCATGGACCTGGCTGCCAGATTGCGAATGTATAGCTTCATTTGCTCTGCCCATGCTTTCTATCAGTCACCAACTGGGGATGCCAAGGACACTGGGGCTCGCACACGCCTGGGAGACAGGGAGGTCCTCTGATAGCCGACTTTGGCCTGAAGACTCCTCAATGGCTTTACAGAACCTTTCTTAGACCGCTCGGCAGTCTGGGAGGCTTCCACACAGTCTGTCTCTGTCCGTTTTTGCTTTTTTATCTCCCACCCTCCACCCCATCTCGCTGGGATCTCAGACTACAGGTCTGAAGGCTCTTGCAGTACTGGGTTATCCACTATGAAGAACAGGTGCTGGCTGAGGAATGTAGCAAAACTGGGGCCATCAAAATGAAAAAAAAAAAGGACAAAAGGTTCAAGATTCATAAGAAAAATGTCTAGGATATTAATGCATATATATGAAATATGGAAAGATGGTACTNATACTACATAGATATAAAGGATTAAAAACAAGACATTATTTTGAAAAAGGAAGAGGCAAATTAGAATGAGAACCAAATCTTCCAGACATAAAAATAATCAGTGGGCAGCCACAATACAGCCAAAGAAAAAATTAGTGAATTGGTAGATAGAACTGACTCACTGTATTCCCTGGAGCACAGCAGCGAAAAAGAGATGGAAAGTATAAGACAGAAGTTAAGCAACATAGAGGACTGAGGATATCTAACATAATTCTAATCTAAATCCTAGCAGGAGAGTATAAAGAAATAGTTGATACATTCCAGAAGAATATAAGAAAGATTTGATTTGATAATTGTAGGAAATAAGGTGAGTCCAGGGCTGGATGAATAAAACCCAAATCTGATACACATGGGGTTGAGACTAGCTGCGCAAATACAAAGAGAAAAAAATTGAAAAAAAAAAAGATGACTGACACAGAACCAGCAGTTAGCAGAGTTCTCAGTGATGGTTCCCTGGAGGCAGTGACATATCTACAAATTGTTGAGAGAAAACCAACGGTGTGCTTGTTTTTGTTGTTTTTTTAAATCTTTTGGCCACACTGTACAGCATGTGGGTCCTTAGTTCTCTAACCAGGGATCAAACCTGTGGCCACCTGCCTCAGCAGCACAGTTTTAACCACTGGGCCACCAGGGAAGTCCCAGTGCCTAGTTGTCTTTAATCTGCTAAACTGTCATTCAAGAATGAGGNATTGCTGAGAGAAAACCAACGGTGTGCCTGTTTTTGTTGGTTTTTTTAATCTTTTGGCCACACTGTACAGCATGTGGATCCTTAGTTCTCTAACCAGGGATCAAACCTGTGGCCACCTGCCTCAGCAGCAGTTTTAACCACTGGGCCACCAGGGAAGTCCCAGTGCCTAGTTGTCTTTAATCTGCTAAACTGTCATTCAAGAATGAGGGTTAAATAATCCCATTTTTCAGGGGAAAAAAAATGGAATCCTTTCTTTAAAAATCACTAAGGGATGACCTTCAGGAAAAAAGGAAGTTGAACCCAGACAGGTGTATCTGCAATGATTTGTTCCATCACAAATAAAAGAGAGATTGTTAGCAAAAAATGGCAAAATGTTGATATTTGTTCAATCCAGGTGATAAGGACATGAATGTTTATAAGATTATTTTCCACACTTGATGTACACAAAACATTTCACATTTTTAAAAAAGGAAGTGAGGGAGGAAGGAAAGAGGGAGAGAAGAAAAGCATGGCTTGGTGGCCGTGATATTTGGACTGGAGGACTGTTAGCACAGCTGGAGAAGTTGGATACCCTCATCCCTGGATGAAGGGAGCCCAGAACACAGGAGAGCTTTGTCTCTTTGGGGAGCCCCATGCACTCTAGAGAAAAGATAGGCCTGCAAGAGTGGGGGTGCTCCTGCTGAGACTGGGGCCGAGAGCAGATACTGAGTGACTCTGGGTCTTGGCAAATGTCAAGGAGGGAAAGCAGGGAAGAGGGGCTGGGACCAAACACACCGTGGACCCCACGCCTGGGATGTCTTAAAGCAAGATGAAACCTGCATGGAGGTTCTCTCCTTACTGCCCCACCCAGGTAACTGACTAACTGGCAACGGAGAGAAAAAGGAACAGACCTACCAGGGAAGGGCAGTGATGGAGACGTGACAGATTGGACTGTGACTGGTTTAGCAAACCAGATGGAGCTCCGCTTAGATGGCTTCAGGAGGGTTTGCAGGATGCCAACGAGGAGTGAGCAGCTGGCACCGAGGAGCACTGGAAGCCTCAGAGGATAAAGAAGGCCATGTTTGGGGTGGAACTGAACGGAGGAAACTGCATCGGAAGTCTTAAAATGAGTGATTCCATCCCCATGTCACCTCTCGAGGCTCTCAGAGCTGGCTGGTCTTTCTCTGGATGTTGAAGGAGGCAGGTGTGCAGGGCTATGATGCTTGAAGAGTTAGTGCGCTGGAGAACTTGACCTCAGCTTGTGCTACAATGAAAAAGGGAAGCTGTTAAGGGGGAATTAACATTTTAATGAAGCAGACCCACATCTGCTACCCCTTCTTTCCTCAGGCTCCCCAGATGCTGAATGGACGTTCTTTTCCTCTGGAGAAACTGATTTTCCCAAGAGGTTTCTAACACTTGGAGGTGTCAGCATTAGAAATTTCTGACATTGGAGGGTCTCCCAGCAAAAATGGCTGGGTCTGATTTGGACACGGGACGGCAGCTGCAACAAAGGGGACCCATGAACTTGGGAGATGAGGCCCCTCGTTTTCCAGAGCAAGGAATGCAGTCCCAGGGAAGGCGGGCCTGCCCAGGGGAACACGCAAAGAAGTCAGACATCTGCTGCTACACATAATGCGGGTGCTTGCTCTCTTGAAGATAGGCTGTAAAATTAAAATGCGCAAGAGTCAGACCACGCCGAAGGCAGCATCTGAGCAAAGTCAGTTCTTTTACTTTCAGGTACAAGTGGTTCAGTCATTTAAACTAGGTTATCAAGGTATGGTCTAGGCAAGGCTCTGGGGAACCCACTTTAATGAATTAGATAAAAGTTGATTCATATCTCATATAGCGATTGGTTGTCAATTGCTGCTTCCAAGGTAATTGAGAATGCTTGAAAGGTAATTTAAGTGATACTTTACCCTCTTAATTAGCTCTACCTAACTTTTTAATTTCATTGATAGAGTCCAGGCCTGGCTTGAATCACTTCAGTGATCCATGCTAAGAAGGTTTTCTGGGTAAGAAAATTTTTCTGGATCTGGCATGGTCTGACTGGAATCGGATTCAAATCCGGAAAACCTCTGGCCTTCTGCGGACCTTCATTAGTATTTCCATTGGCAGCCCAGCCCCAAGCTTATCTCAGTTTAGCCACTGATTAAAACATTTCCACTGGAAGTATCTACCTCTTTCAAGCAGAACCCACATATTGGAAACAGACATGTCTTTGGGCTGAGCTGATTAATTAATTAGGAAACCAAGGCTTTGGGTAGTTAGCTTGTTGCTTCTGGAAACATTTGCTTTTGATTCAACTTCTTTGTCAAAACAGAGATAAACACGGATAATGTGGCCTCCTGTAGAAAGATAATCTTCCCCTCATTTGCTCTATGAGGAAGCTTGCCGAATTTTATTCTTCCTGGGACAAAGACATAGGGTGCAAAGAAGCGCTGCACATCTGCTTCAACAGTGGTCCTTGTCTTCATGGGCTGATCATCCAAATGGGAGTCCCAGTCCAGAGACCCAATCCAACAAAGGCCGTTGTGGAGGATATGATTAGGGCTGACGCTGACAAATCTCCATGACCTGCATTCAATTGCCCTTTAAAAAAAAAAGACATTCATTATTATTTTATGTTTTGACCATACCACATGGCATGCAGGGTCTTAGCTCCCCAATCAGGGATCAAACCTGTGCTCCCCACAGTGGAAGCCTGGAGTCAACCCCTGGCCCATTGGGGAAGTCACTGTACATTTTGATTTTTACTTCTGTTCCCTGAAATTCCCCTTTTTAAAATCTGCCCCCTTTCCCAGTTGCCATCCACCAAAGAGAAGACACTCTGCACTCACCTACCTGGACATGAAGCAAGGCCCATCACACTGCTTGTTGTGTTTGCCTGGGCTACCCCACTCAGAGAATGGGGCAGCTGGTCAGCCATTGTAGAAGAGAAGAGNCAAACCCACATCTGCTACCCCTTCTTTCCTCAGGCTCCCCAGATGCTGAATGGACGTTCTTTTCCTCTGGAGAAACTGATTTTCCCAAGAGGTTTCTAACACTTGGAGGTGTCAGCATTAGAAATTTCTGACATTGGAGGGTCTCCCAGCAAAAATGGCTGGGTCTGATTTGGACACGGGACGGCAGCTGCAACAAAGGGGACCCATGAACTTGGGAGATGAGGCCCCTCGTTTTCCAGAGCAAGGAATGCAGTCCCAGGGAAGGCGGGCCTGCCCAGGGGAACACGCAAAGAAGTCAGACATCTGCTGCTACACATAATGCGGGTGCTTGCTCTCTTGAAGATAGGCTGTAAAATTAAAATGTGCAAGAGTCAGACCACGCCGAAGGCAGCATCTGAGCAAAGTCAGTTCTTTTACTTTCAGGTACAAATGGTTCAGTCATTTAAACTAGGTTATCAAGGTATGGTCTAGGCAAGGCTCTGGGGAACCCACTTTAATGAATTAGATAAAAGTTGATTCATATCTCATATAACGATTGGTTGTCAATTGCTGCTTCCAAGGTAACTGAGAATGCTTGAAAGGTAATTTAAGTGATACTTTACCCTCTTAATTAGCTCTACCTAACTTTTTAATTTCATTGATAGAGTCCAGGCCTGGCTTGAATCACTTCAGTGATCCATGCTAAGAAGGTTTTCTGGGTAAGAAAATTTTTCTGGATCTGGCATGGTCTGACTGGAATCGGATTCAAATCCGGAAAACCTCTGGCCTTCTGCGGACCTTCATTAGTATTTCCATTGGCAGCCCAGCCCCAAGCTTATCTCAGTTTAGCCACTGATTAAAACATTTCCACTGGAAGTATCTACCTCTTTCAAGCAGAACCCACATATTGGAAACAGACATGTCTTTGGGCTGAGCTGATTAATTAATTAGGAAACCAAGGCTTTGGGTAGTTAGCTTGTTGCTTCTGGAAACATTTGCTTTTGATTCAACTTCTTTGTCAAAACAGAGATAAACACGGATAATGTGGCCTCCTGTAGAAAGATAATCTTCCCCTCATTTGCTCTATGAGGAAGCTTGCCGAATTTTATTCTTCCTGGGACAAAGACATAGGGTGCAAAGAAGCGCTGCACGTCTGCTTCAACAGTGGTCCGTGTCTTCATGGGCTGATCATCCAAATGGGAGTCCCAGTCCAGAGACCCAATCCAACAAAGGCCGTTGTGGAGGGTATGATTAGGGCTGACGCTGACAAATCTCCATGACCTGCATTCAGTTGCCCTTTAAAAAAAAAAGACANCTTCCTGGGACAAAGACATAGGGTGCAAAGAAGCGCTGCACATCTGCTTCAACAGTGGTCCTTGTCTTCATGGGCTGATCATCCAAATGGGAGTCCCAGTCCAGAGACCCAATCCAACAAAGGCCGTTGTGGAGGATATGATTAGGGCTGACGCTGACAAATCTCCATGACCTGCATTCAATTGCCCTTTAAAAAAAAAAGACATTCATTATTATTTTATGTTTTGACCATACCACATGGCATGCAGGGTCTTAGCTCCCCAATCAGGGATCAAACCTGTGCTCCCCACAGTGGAAGCCTGGAGTCAACCCCTGGCCCATTGGGGAAGTCACTGTACATTTTGATTTTCACTTCTGTTCCCTGAAATTCCCCTTTTTAAAATCTGCCCCCTTTCCCAGTTGCCAGCCACCAAAGAGAAGACACTCTGCACTCACCTACCTGGACATGAAGCAAGGCCCATCACACTGCTTGTTGTGTTTGCCTGGGCTACCCCACTNTCACTTCTGTTCCCTGAAATTCCCCTTTTTAAAATCTGCCCCCTTTCCCAGTTGCCAGCCACCAAAGAGAAGACACTCTGCACTCACCTACCTGGACATGAAGCAAGGCCCATCACACTGCTTGTTGTGTTTGCCTGGGCTACCCCACTCGAAGAATGGGGCAGCTGGTCAGCCATTGTAGAAGAGAAGAGCTGCTGGGATTTACCTTGAAGAAGCTGCTTTTCTGGGAGATGGGCATGCTCTGAGGTCCCAGCTACACAGGCCTGAGAGAGAAGCACCAGAATGCAGTGGGAAGGCCTGGGTAGGGGACTCGGGGCTGNAACACCACAGTTCAAAAGCATCAATTCTTCGGCGCTCAGCCTTCTTCACAGTCCAACTCTCACATCCATACATGACCACAGGAAAAACCATAGCCTTGACTAGACAGACCTTAGTTGGCAAAGTAATGTCTCTGCTTTTGAATATGATATCTAGGTTGGTCATAACTTTTCTTCCAAGGGGTTTTCCCTTCAACAAAGCAGAAGAGCCTTAAACCTGGATTCAGCCCTAGCTGAGCATTAAAATCACCTGGGGGGAGGCTGTCAATCTTACCTATTCCTAAGTCCCTTTCCTGTGACTCAGATTTAATTGGTGGGGGCAGGGAGGATGCCTAGAGCTGAAAATGCCTGCTAATGAGTGGGGAGGGGGCGGGCATGCTCAGTAGCTCAGTTGTGGCCAGCTCTTCATAACTCCATGGACTGTGGCTCACAAGGCTCCTCTGTCCACAGGATTCTCCAGGCAAGAATACTGCAGTGGGGTGCCATTTCTTTCTCCAGGGGATCTTCCCAACCCAGGGATCCAACCCTGGTCTCCTGCTCCTCCTGCACTGTAGGTGGGTTCTTTATCTCTGAACCTCTGGGGAAGCCCTGGAAAGAGGGAGGGATAGCAAACACAGGGAGGAGGTGAGGGCTGCCTTTAGGAAGATTGTCTCCAAGAGAGGAGACAGTGTTTATTAAAGATGGTCAGTCTTGAGCCCTGGGGGATCATGCAAACAGATTAATTTTGCTTCCAGGGAGAGGACAAGGAGCTGGGGCTGGACCTACTGAAATTCTGGGACCCAGAGACCAGTTAACCAAGGCATAGCTGTTAGGGTGGCCCTCAAAAGAATCTAGCTAGAGACGGATTGAGACCACTGCAGGGAGCCCCGGGGCCTGACTCCTTTTCTCTCCAACAGGCAGCAGCTGACTTGACTGGAGGAGCCGTTCTCCAAGGGCCTGAGGTGCCGAGGGAGAAGGACCCAGGAGCTGAGCCAGCAGGAGAAAGAGGTAATGGTGGAAGGAGGATCATGGGGAATATCAGATCTCAGAAGGCAGAGTTCGCCTCCTCCCTGTGGCTCCGCTCCAGGGCATGTCACATGTGCCTCCACCAGGGGAATGCTGTCTAGAAGGGGTGGTTGCTCAGGGCACTGGACAGTTTGAGACTGTTCATCTTTGTAGCCATCTCCCACGCTGAGCACACAGCCAGACATAATGGGTATTCAAAAAGACAACTCACTGGCCAGGGTTGCATGGGACTTAAGAGGTAGCCGTGTTGTGGAAGTTTCAGTGCCAAAATGGGGAAAGCCTCGAGCAAACTGGAATGTGCTGGTCACTCCAGTGCCCCAGGAAGCCTCAGAAGCAAGAGCCCAAAGGTGGCTGCTCCAAGACTCCTCGTGTTAGAGCTTGTGTTAATGGAGAATATTGGTGTCACCTGGAGCTCGGCTGTCTTCCTAAATGATGTCGCCGATGCGGCATGAAATCTTTACCAAAGTCATTGATCCAACCAATTGTCCCCCCTCCCTTTCTTTTTGATACATGGGGAAAAAATGCACCAACTCTATGGGTGGTGCAGAAGGGGAATGGAGAAGAGGAAGCAAAGTCTTAAGTCAGAGACTGAGCGTCTTCAGGGAGAAACTGACACTTGCCGCTTACTAGAAGACAGTAGTGTTTGAATACAGCGGCTGGCCAGGTGAATGGTGTAGAAGAACGAAATCATGCTGGTATGAGACACAATAATGGTCAAAAGAATGGCTACTCTCTTTTGAACACCTGTGTTATGCCAGGTACTGTGGTAAGATTTTTTAATAATTATAAAAATAGAGAAAAACATCCTAAATTAAAAGGTCCTATAATCCTCAGCTCTTCCAGGGTGGTGGGTATGATTCTGTGAAGTTAGATAGGAGAGCCCCCTACCTTCATCTGCCCATCTGGTATCATGGTCCAAAAGGATCTCAGGCAGCAGTTTGGGTTTTGAACTTCCTGACTTTCCTCAACATAAAACAGATATATTTATGTCAATAACAGACATGTCTTTCCAACATATGTTTGGTCTGCAACTATTTTTGTCTCGTTTTGTTTTAGCATATATAGCCATCCTACTTTCCAGATCGTTGAATATTGATCTTGATACTTTCAACTTCTGCTTAGCCTTCCAGTGTGCAAATGCAACATAGTTTTTCTACCTCTCGCTTATTGGTAATTTACTTGTTTCAGGTACTATTATTATTATCATTTTGCTATTACAATGCCTTATTAAATCTTTTTTACACATGTAAAAAAATCTTTACATATCTTTCTGCTCAGGAAATTCTTATACATGGGGATGTCTGGACCAGAATTTAGCAACAGTTTGATCTTCATAAATACTGTAAAGTTAATGTGCAAAAAGATACTACCAATTTCTATTTGCAATTCTATTTCTCTAAGACCACGACATTATTGGACGTTATCATTTTCAAAGAGATCTGCTGAACTTATGAGTGAAAACTGGTATTTTGTTGAATGTGCATTTCAATGATCTTTTTAAAAATGGAAGTATAGTTGATTAACAATATTGTGCTGGTTTCAGATATACAGAAAAGTGATTCAGATATATGTGTGTATTTTACATTTTTCCTCACTGTAGGTTATTATAAGATATTTAGTATAGTTCCCTGTGCTACATAGTAAGTTTTTGTTGCTTATCTATTTTTATTTATAGTAGCTTGTATCTGTTAGTCCCATATTCTTAATTTATCCCTTCTCCCCTTCCCTTTTTGGTAACCATCAGTTTGTTTTCAATGTCTGTGTGTTTCTGTTTTGTGTATAGATTCATTTGTATTTTTTTTTTAGATTTCATATGTAAGTTATAATTGTCTGTCTTTGGTTTACTCGGTATGATCATCTGTAGGTCTATCTATGTTGCTACAAATGGCAATATTTTATTTTTTTATGGTTAAGTAATATGATACATGATATAGTAATATATACATATATATCTCACATCTTCTTAAGCCAGTCTTGATGGTACTTGAGTTGCTCCCATGTCCTGGCTATTGTACACAGTGCTCCTGTGAATGCTAGGGGGCACATATCTTTTGAAGTAAGAGTTTGCACCTTTCCCAAATATATACCCAGGAGTGGGATTGCTGGATCATATCGTAGCTCTATTTTTAGTTTTTTAAGGAACCTCCATATTGTTTTTCCCTGGTGGCTCAGTTGGTAAAGAGTCTGCCTGCAGTGTGGGAGAGCCGGGTTCGATCCTTGGGTTGGGAAGATCCCCTGGAGAAGGAAATGGCAACACACTCCAGTATTCTTGCCTGGAGAATCCCATGGATGGAGGAGCCTGGCAGGCTACAGTCCATGGGGTCACAAAGAGTCAGACACAACTGAGCCACTTCACTTTCACTACATTGTTTTTGGCTACCTTTTTGACATGAAGTAGAGCATCTTCTTATGTGTCTACTGGCCATTTAAATTTCCTCTTCTGTTCCTATCCTCTACCTCATTTTTCTATAAAGTACTTTTATTATAATGTGTTACAGATCTTTTTGTGCAAGACATATAAACACTTTGAGCATTATAATCTATTTTACTATTTTTTTACTTTTCAGATAAGGTTTTCATTTTGATCTGGCAAAATCTGTTAAGTCATTTCAGTTTTCTCTATTCCTGAGTTTTTATATAATGTACCATCCTTGCTGAATTCTTTGCCCATATTCTTGTATTTAAATTAATGCTGCAGAAAGCTAGGAAAAATCTGTAGGACCTCAGAGATACCAGTAAATAAAGATTGAGTGACAAAGTGGAAAAAAAAAATGTAACAAAGTAGAAACATACATTTCATAGGTGTTGCCAAGTGGAAGTCTGGCCAGATTTTGTTATGGGGGAAGTTAATGCAAAAAGCCCTCCAGTCTTTTCTTACCTTCTCTATTCATCTTTAGGGTTGAAAAGACTAACTTTGGAAACCTTGGCTTGACTCTTCCAACTATCTGTCCTCCTTTAGGCTGTGCCACTGTTGTCAAGCCCTAGTGAGAAAAAGTCATTTTGAAAAAAAAAAAGGAAGGGGCCACAACAGGATGGCAGAAAGTGAATTTCTAGTCACTGAAGTGCTCAAGCCTCTTAAAGTGTTGTTTTTTAAAGTTGAGTTTTTATTGGCTTTGATCGACATGTCTTGGCTGATGGTAGAACCTTACTTCCAGTGGAAGACAGCTCTTTATTTTTATATATTTATTTTTGGCCACACCACATGACATGTGTGATACTAGTTCCCTAACATGGGATGGAAGTATTGGAAGCACGGTAGTAGCTTTGGAAGTAGCGCTGGAAGCACGGAGTCATAACCACTGGACTGGAAGGGAAGGCTCTCCTTTTTATTAAAGGTGGTTCTTTACTTACTATGACTATTCCTTTACTTCAGCTGCGCTGACTCTCCATCGCTGCGCCTGGNACCACTGGACTGGAAGGGAAGGCTCTCCTTTTTTTTAAAGGTGGTTCTTTACTTACTATGACTATTCCTTTACTTCGGCTGCGCTGACTCTTCATTGCTGCGCCTGGGCTTTCTCTAGCTGCGGCGAGCGGGCCTCATTGCTATGCGTGGGCTTCTCACTGATGTGGCTTCTCTTGTTTTGGAGACTGGGTTCTAGGGGCACAGGCTCAGTAGTTGTGGTGCTTGGGCTTTGTTGCCCCATGGCATGTGAAATCTTCCCGGACCAGGACTGAACCCTTGTTCCCTCTTTGGAAGTGGAATTCTTAACCACTGGCCTGCCAGGGAAGTCCCGGAAGTCCCTCTTGATGGGGTTTTAACAAAGGAGATGGAATCCCAGGGTCTGATGACTGTAAAGCACCTTCTAACCTTGGGGTCCTCTGATTCTTAGACTCAGCAATGGAATACTGGGAAAGAATATCATATCATATGTTTAACAGTAATAGAATCAGAACTCAAAGAAGGGGAGTGGAAATCTAGCAAATTTTCACTGGAGTGCACATCCCAACCTGGAGGGAGGGTGCTGATGGAGAGCAACAGGAGTGCTATTTTCGGAGTCTATGGATCATACTTTTTAAAGGCCTAACACAAAGCTGGCATGGAGGCAGAATCCAGGAGTGAAGGAAGACTTCAGCCATCTGGGCATCAGCCGGAGTCTCAGGCAGCTAAAAACAGATAACGTCTTGTCTTGCCTTGCTGACAATTTCATCTCCAAAGGGAGAGAAAGCAAAGAGAAAAACTGGTAATTGGGACAAGAAGGAGTCTATTTGGGGTAGGAGAAGACAAGAACCTTGAGGACTGTGGCCCCAGCCTTGGAGTCCATNCATAGGTGCATTCACTAACCTGTACTGACCCATAAAGTGTCAAAGAATTATCCTTTTTAACATTCAGTTTCTGAATTGAAATAAATAATTCTGACATCTTAATGTAGTCTATATATTCATGTTTGGGGAAATAACCTGGAACAAAAGATTTAAGTGTTATAGACTAGCCTTGGCTAAAAAGGGTCTGACTTAAAAATTTAGGGAAATTTCTAGGACTTATTGAACTCAGTCTGCACTCCCAAACTAGGTTCCACGGCTGCTTTGAAAATGCAATGATCTGGTCAAAAATATATGTGCAATGCTGCAAATACAAATCCCCTTCTTGGCTATGCACAATGCACATTTTAAAACCCTAAATAGTTCCAACAAAGAAATGTGTTCAAGTTTGTTGAATGATTTTTAAGAATTATTTATGCAGTGAACCTGTTTCTGTCTTAATGTTTTGCTTTCAAGTTAGTTGAGGAAGTATCACAACATAGAGCATGGATTCTAGAACATGCCAATAATTTTGCATTCCATATTGTCACAGATGCCCTAAAAAGCTGAATTCAAGCATAACTTTATGTCTTNTTTATGCAGTGAACCTGTTTCTGTCTTAATGTTTTGCTTTCAAGTTAGTTGAGGAAGTATCACAACATAGAGCATGGATTCTAGAACATGCCAATAATTTTGCATTCCATATTGTCACAGATGCCCTAAAAAGCTGAATTCAAGCATAACTTTATGTCTTCATTAATAGATATCATAATGATTTTAAATGTGATGTGAAATCTGTGATCCATCTATTCAAACTTTTAACTCATTTGGGTCCAAGAAGTTCAATGTGACTTATTTTAAGTGCTTTCAATTAAGAATGCTTACCATAATCCTGGCTCAATGAATTATGGATTGTCTGATTTAATCTTCCTGGAAACCTTATGATGCAGGTACTAGAATTCCCATTTTACAGATGCTAAAGTTGAGATTTAGAGAAATTAAGTACATTGCTCAAGTTTCCATGTTTAAGATTGGAGGTTTGACTCCTGATGATTCAAATAGTGTTTTATCACTAAATATTATCTTGCCAGGTATCAGGTTTCAGCAGCTTAACGATTACTTAGAAAATAGGAGTAACTATAGTTATCATTCACATTAGAGTGCTTCTGTAACAAGAAACTATATTTCCTAACTAAAAACAGCATATAGACAAGGGGCATTAGGAATCTAGAAGCTTACAACATTCAGCAAGTGGTCAATAGGAAAGCCATAAATTAGCATCAGGAAAATAAAAAGTAAGAGCGCATAGTCTCAAAATGAATTTAAATGTAATAAAACCATCTTTAGCATAATTTCTCTCATCATCTTTCCAACAACCAGTAAACATGGTTTAGAATAGCAAATTTGACACAAAACAGACAAGACAAGCNGAAAATAAAAAGTAAGAGCGCATAATCTCAAAATGAATTTAAATGTAATAAAACCATCTTTAGCATAATTTCTCTCATCATCTTTCCAACAACCAGTAAACATGGTTTAGAATAGCAAATTTGGCACAAAATGGACAAGACAAGCACTAAGAGGTTAGACAGAACTAGGACATCAGCAGCACGTGGTCCCAAGAACAAAAGACACCCACTCACTGAAAGCAGAGTTACAGATCAGGCTTGTTCAGAGGCAACGCTTGTTTGACAATGGCTGGTAAACAGTCACTTAGGCCCTTTACGTTTTAGGCTGTCCCTACCTCATCCCATGACAACAATAGCAATAACATACACACACACACATACACACCCCCCAGAGGAATTCATCCCAGCATGGAGATCAATTCAAGTGATACCAGTGGTTTTTAAAATGTCTCTATTACTCTTATCTAACTCTCCTATGGCTCTGTATTCATCTGAACCCCTTCCAGAATATCTTCAAGACTCTGGGAAACGCTCCATGGTTTCTCAACTTTTGATACAGTGCTTTCCAACTTGTTTAGGCTTCTCTACACTATGGTCTTTTTCTGAGTTAATAATGTCTGCTTTCTAAGCAATTTGTCCAGCCTTGGGTCAGAGAATCTGAGGTCTTATTCCAAAGGGTTAGAACTGTTACCAAGCCATATTTGGATCTGCTAACCCCTGTGCAAACTCTGGGAGTCGGTGATGGACAGGGAGGCCTGGCGTGCTGCAGTCCATGGGATCGCAAAGAGTCAGACACGACTGAGCGACTGAACTGAACTGAGCTGAACGAACCCCTGNGTCTTTTCTTACCTTCTCTATTCATCTTTAGGGTTGAAAAGACTAACTTTGGAAACCTTGGCTTGACTCTTCCAACTATCTGTCCTCCTTTAGGCTGTGCCACTGTTGTCAAGCCCTAGTGAGAAAAAGTCATTTTGAAAAAAAAAAAGGAAGGGGCCACAACAGGATGGCAGAAAGTGAATTTCTAGTCACTGAAGTGCTCAAGCCTCTTAAAGTGTTGTTTTTTAAAGTTGAGTTTTTATTGGCTTTGATCGACGTGTCTTGGCTGATGGTAGAACCTTACTTCCAGTGGAAGACAGCTCTTTATTTTTATATATTTATTTTTGGCCACACCACATGACATGTGTGATACTAGTTCCCTAACATGGGATGGAAGTATTGGAAGCACGGTAGTAGCTTTGGAAGTAGCGCTGGAAGCACGGAGTCATAACCACTGGACTGGAAGGGAAGGCTCTCCTTTTTATTAAAGGTGGTTCTTTACTTACTATGACTATTCCTTTACTTCAGCTGCGCTGACTCTCCATCGCTGCGCCTGGGCTTTCTCTAGCTGCGGCGAGCGGGCCTCATTGCTATGCGTGGGCTTCTCACTGATGTGGCTTCTCTTGTTTTGGAGACTGGGTTCTAGGGGCACAGGCTCAGTAGTTGTGGTGCTTGGGCTTTGTTGCCCCATGGCATGTGAAATCTTCCCGGACCAGGACTGAACCCTTGTTCCCTCTTTGGAAGTGGAATTCTTAACCACTGGCCTGCCAGGGAAGTCCCGGAAGTCCCTCTTGATGGGGTTTTAACAAAGGAGATGGAATCCCAGGGTCTGATGACTGTAAAGCACCTTCTAACCTTGGGGTCCTCTGATTCTTAGACTCAGCAATGGAATACTGGGAAAGAATATCATATCATATGTTTAACAGTAATAGAATCAGAACTCAAAGAAGGGGAGTGGAAATCTAGCAAATTTTCACTGGAGTGCACATCCCAACCTGGAGGGAGGGTGCTGATGGAGAGCAACAGGAGTGCTATTTTCGGAGTCTATGGATCATACTTTTTAAAGGCCTAACACAAAGCTGGCATGGAGGCAGAATCCAGGAGTGAAGGAAGACTTCAGCCATCTGGGCATCAGCCGGAGTCTCAGGCAGCTAAAAACAGATAACGTCTTGTCTTGCCTTGCTGACAATTTCATCTCCAAAGGGAGAGAAAGCAAAGAGAAAAACTGGTAATTGGGACAAGAAGGAGTCTATTTGGGGTAGGAGAAGACAAGAACCTTGAGGACTGTGGCCCCAGCCTTGGAGTCCATCTAGGAGGAAAGAGAGGCTGAGAAGGGAGTGGCATGTTAGTCATACGTGAGCAGGACCTGGTACAAAGGTGTCAGAGATAAGAGGGGTGATTCTTCTCCCTAAACTATTAAAAGGTGATCCTGGTTGCAAGGGCAGGAGCCTCTCGACGGCTATTCTGCTTATGTAGTTGTAAGTGACCTAGAAAGAAAGAGGAGGAGAAGGCTCGTATGCCACATGGAAAAGGAGAGCAGGAGTGTCTTAGTCACAGTTCTCCAAATAGGACAGACACGTATGCACGCAAACCTGCTCGCACACCTATATGCACATATCCACATATTTCTTTTAAGGAATTGACTCCTGTGATTGCAGGATTGTAAAGTCCAAAATCCATAGAACAAGTCAGATTGGAAGTTCAGATGAGAGTTGATTTTGCAGGCTGGAGTCCAAATTCTTCAGAGCAGCAGGTTGGAAACCCAGGCAAAGTTCCTACATGGGAGCCTGGGGAAGAATTCCTTCTACTTTAGGGAACCTCAGTCTGTGCCCTTAAAGCCTTCAACCTGTTGGATGAGGCCCGTGTACAATATTGGAGGGGGGGAATCTCCTTTCCTCAAAGTGTATTGATTTAAATGCTGCTGCTGCTAAGTCACTTCAGTTGTATCCGACTCTGTGTGACCCCATAGATGGCAGCCCACCAGGCTCCCCTGTCCCTGGGATTCTCCAGGCAAGACCACTGGAGTGGGTTGCCATTTCCTTCTCCAGTGCATGAAAGTGGAAAGTGAAAAATGAAAGCGAAGTCGCTCAGTCATGTCCAACCCTCAGCGACCCCATGGACTGCAGGCTTCCATGCTCCTCTGTCCATGGGATTTTCCAGGTAGGAGTACTGGCGTGGGGTGCCATTGCCTTCTCTGGATTTAAATGTTGCTGCACTAATCTCAAAAATATACAAGCAACTCCTGCAGCTCAATTCCAAAAAAATAAACAACCCAATCAAAAAATGGGCCAAAGAACTAAATAGACATTTCTCCAAAGGAGACATACAGATGGCTAACAAACACATGAAAAGATACTCAACATCACTCATTATCAGTTCAGTTCAGTCGCTCAGTCGTGTCTGACTCTTTGCGACCCCATGAATCGCGGCATACCAGGCCTCTCTGTCCATCACCAACTCCTGGAGTTCACTCAGACTCACATCCATCAAGTCAGTGATGCCATCCAGCCATCTCATCCTCTGCCGTCTCCTTCTCCTCCTGCCCCCAATCCCTGCCAGCATCAGAGTCTTTTCCAATGAGTCAACTCTTCTCATGAGGTGGCCAAAGTACTGGAGTTTCAGCTTCAGCATCATTCTTTCCAAAGAAATCCCAGGGCTGATCTCCTTCAGAATGGACTGGTTGGATCTCCTTGCACTCCAAGGGACTCTCAGGAGTCTTCTCCAATACCACAGTTCAAAAGCATCAGTTCTTCAGTGCTCAGCCTTCTTCACAGTCCAACTCTCATATCCATGCATGACCACTGGAAAAACCATAGCCTTGACTAGATGGACCTTGGTCGACAAAGTAATGTCTCTGCTTTTGAATATGATATCTAGGTTGGTCATAACTTTCCTTTTAAGGAGTAAGCGTCTTTGAATTTCATGGCTGCAGTCACCATCTGCAGTGATTTTGGAGCCCCTCAAAATAAAGTCTGAGACACTGTTTCCACTGTTTCCCCATATATTTGCCATGAAGTGTTGGGACCAGATGCCATGATCTTAATTTTCTGAATGTTGAGCTTTAAGCCAACTTTTCCAACTCCTCTTTCACTTTAATCAAGAAGCTTTTTAGTTCCTCTTCACTTTCTGCCATAAGGGTGGTGTCATCTGCATATCTGAGGTTATTGATATTTCTCCCGGCAATCTTGATTCCAGCTTGTGTTTCTTCCAATCCAGCATTTCTCATGATGTACTCTGCATATAAGTTAAATAAGCAGGGTAACAATATACAGCCTTGACGTACTCCTTTTCCTACTTGAAACCAGTCTGTTGTTCCATGTCCAGTTCTAACTGTTGCTTCCTGACCTGCATACAGATTTCTCAAGAGGCAGGTCAGGTGGTCTGGTATTCCCATCTCTTTCAGAATTTTCCAAAGTTTATTGTGATCTACACAGTCAAAGGCTTTGGCATATTCAATAAAGCAGAAATAGATGTTTTTCTGGAACTCATTATCAGAGAAATGCAAATCAAAACCACAATGAGGTACCATTTCACACCAGTCAGAATGGCTATGATCCAAAAATCTACAAACAATAAGTGCTGGAGAGGGTATGGAGAAAAAGGACCCTCTTACACTGTTGGTGGGAATGCGAACTAGTACAGCCACTATGGAGAACAGTGTGGAGATTCCTTAAAAAAACTGGAAATAGAACTGCCTTATGACCCAGCAATCCCACTGCTGGGCATATACACCAAGGAAACCAGAATTGAAAGAGACACGTGTACCATGTTCATCACAGCACTGTTTATAATAGCCAGGACATGGAAGCAACCTAGATGTCCATCAGCAGATGAATGGATAAGAAAGCTGTGGTACATATACACAACGGAGTATTATTCAGCCATTAAAAAGAATACATTTGAATCAGTTCTAATGAGGTGGATGAAACTGGAGCCAATTCTACAGAGTGAAGTAAGCCAGAAAGAAAACACCAATACAGTATACTAATATATATATGGAATTTAGAAAGATGGTAATGATAACCCTGTATGTGAGACAGCAAAAGAGACACAGATGTATAGAACAGACTTTTGGACTCTGTGGGAGAGGGAGAGGGTGGGATGATTTGGGCATTGAAACATGTATAATATCGTATAAGAAACGAATTGTCAGTCTAGGTTTGATGCAGGATACAGGATGCTTGGGGCTGGTGCACTGGGATGACCCAGAGAGATGGTATGGAGAGGGATGTGGGAGGGGGGTTCAGGATTGGGAACACAAGTATACCGGTGGCGGATTCATGTTGAAGTATGGCAAAACCAATACAGTATTGTAAAATAAAGTAAGATTAAAAAAAATAAATGTTGCTATTGCTACTGCTGGTAAGTCACTTCAGTTGTGTCTGACTCTGTGTGACCCCATAGACAGCAGCCCCCTCTGGGCTCCCCCATCCCTGGCATTCTCCAGGCAATAACACTGGAGTGGGTTGCCATTTCCTTCTCCAATGCATGAAAGTGAAAGCAATGTGGCTCAGTTGTGTCTGACCCTCAGTGACCCCATGAACTGAAGGCTTCCAGGCTCTTCCGTCCATGGGATTTTCCAGGCAAGAGTACTGGAGTGGGGTGCCATTGCCTTCTCTGGATTTAAATTGTTTCTCTCATCTAAAAACCAAGCAACATCAAGACTGGTGTTTGACCCCAAAATGGGGCATCGTACCTTAGCCCTATTGACAGGTAAGTAACCATCACCAGAAACATGTAGGCAAGGACCGATTCAAGAACACTGCTGGGCCGCAGAACGAACCAGGAAGGCTACGGTGGGACGTGGCTGAAAGGACATGGTAGGGACACTGAGAATTAGTGTGTGGTGGATAGAGGGGGCATTGAGTATAACAGAATGAAGATGACTTTCTTCTTGGTTGAGGAGGAATCTCTGTAACCTGGATATGGAAAGCGAGAGATCTGATACCACATAAGATGGCGAAAGTTACTGATCTATTTCTGATGCACTGTCAGAGCTGAAAACCATCAGCTTCAGCCTGTATGTAAGAATGACTGAAGATCTGGGAAACAGGGTGTTTTTTGTTTGTTTAAATTACATTTTTACTAATATTACACAGTCCTGAATTTCTCCTGAGGGAGTCGTCATGGATATGTCCAAAGATTTTGTTGCAAAGCCTTGTGTATAATAGTAAGACTGGCAGAGAACCTAAACATCTTAGTAAAAGGATATTAAGTGAATAATTATGGGATATTGTCACAGTGCAATACTATACTGTGCAACCATTAAAAATGATTGGAAGATTTCTTAATGGATGAATGTTGTCTACAACATTTGGTCAAATAAACAAAGCAGGTTATAAAAAAATGAGAGAGATCTGAGGCTGAAGATAAGAAGAGAGACCTGCGCACCTTGAAGTCCCCCAGCCCCTCGGCTGAGACCCATTATGACTCAGACTGCTGCAACTTTCTGGAGATGTGCTTGGTGAACTCCTGTCGAGAATTCAGAGAGATCACAGAGAGCCCAGAGGGGATGAGAGGGATACAGGCTAGCATTCAGCTTTTCATGCAGGGAACATAACTGGATATAAATCGTTAGCCAATTTCTAAAATAAATTACAAGCCAAATTGCTCAGAAACTAAATTCTGAGCATTTAGAATTAAAAGTTGCAGAGGGAGGAGGTAGCTTAGGGTAACAGGTTTGATTTGGATCACTCCCTTGTNTCATGTTGAAGTATGGCAAAACCAATACAGTATTGTAAAATAAAGTAAGATTAAAAAAAATAAATGTTGCTATTGCTACTGCTGGTAAGTCACTTCAGTTGTGTCTGACTCTGTGTGACCCCATAGACAGCAGCCCCCTCTGGGCTCCCCCATCCCTGGCATTCTCCAGGCAATAACACTGGAGTGGGTTGCCATTTCCTTCTCCAATGCATGAAAGTGAAAGCAATGTGGCTCAGTTGTGTCTGACCCTCAGTGACCCCATGAACTGAAGGCTTCCAGGCTCTTCCGTCCATGGGATTTTCCAGACAAGAGTACTGGAGTGGGGTGCCATTGCCTTCTCTGGATTTAAATTGTTTCTCTCATCTAAAAACCAAGCAACATCAAGACTGGTGTTTGACCCCAAAATGGGGCATCGTACCTTAGCCCTATTGACAGGTAAGTAACCATCACCAGAAACATGTAGGCAAGGACCGATTCAAGAACACTGCTGGGCCGCAGAACGAACCAGGAAGGCTACGGTGGGACGTGGCTGAAAGGACATGGTAGGGACACTGAGAATTAGTGTGTGGTGGATAGAGGGGGCATTGAGTATAACAGAATGAAGATGACTTTCTTCTTGGTTGAGGAGGAATCTCTGTAACCTGGATATGGAAAGCGAGAGATCTGATACCACATAAGATGGCGAAAGTTACTGATCTATTTCTGATGCACTGTCAGAGCTGAAAACCATCAGCTTCAGCCTGTATGTAAGAATGACTGAAGATCTGGGAAACAGGGTGTTTTTTGTTTGTTTAAATTACATTTTTACTAATATTACACAGTCCTGAATTTCTCCTGAGGGAGTCGTCATGGATATGTCCAAAGATTTTGTTGCAAAGCCTTGTGTATAATAGTAAGACTGGCAGAGAACCTAAACATCTTAGTAAAAGGATATTAAGTGAATAATTATGGGATATTGTCACAGTGCAATACTATACTGTGCAACCATTAAAAATGATTGGAAGATTTCTTAATGGATGAATGTTGTCTACAACATTTGGTCAAATAAACAAAGCAGGTTATAAAAAAATGAGGAGATCTGAGGCTGAAGATAAGAAGAGAGACCTGCGCACCTTGAAGTCCCCCAGCCCCTCGGCTGAGACCCATTATGACTCAGACTGCTGCAACTTTCTGGAGATGTGCTTGGTGAACTCCTGTCGAGAATTCAGAGAGATCACAGAGAGCCCAGAGGGGATGAGAGGGATACAGGCTAGCATTCAGCTTTTCATGCAGGGAACATAACTGGATATAAATCGTTAGCCAATTTCTAAAATAAATTACAAGCCAAATTGCTCAGAAACTAAATTCTGAGCATTTAGAATTAAAAGTTGCAGAGGGAGGAGGTAGCTTGGGGTAACAGGTTTGAGATGGATCACTCCCTTGTGCATAGGGACTCCTCACCCCGCCCTCCCAGCCCTGGGCACGGGGCTGCCTCGCTTTATTCTCCTTGGTATCCCTTCTGGGAGCCAAGCACAGTCAGAGGGCAGGGACACAGTCAGCCTGAGACCCCACAGCTGGACATTTAGGACCCAGGACATCAGTAGAGCTTACGTTCCTTTTTCTTACTCTCCACCAGGGCTGGCAAACTATGGCCATGGGCTGAATCCAGGCCCCTGGCTATTTCTGTATGTTCTGTGAGCTAAGAATGGATTTTATAATGGTTGCGAAAAAAATATTTTGCGACATGTGAAAATGATATGAAATTCAAATTTTGGTGCCCATAAATAAAGTTTTGTTGGAACACAGCCATGCCCTTTGTTTATATACCGTCCATAGTTGCTTTGGGGCAAGAAAAATGGAGTTGAGTAGTTGTGATAGAGATGGTCTAACCTGCAAAACTGAAATGTTTACTCTCTGGCCCTTCACAGAAAAAATATGCTGACCCCTGTTCTCTAGCCTCGTGGTCAGTTCTTCTGGGCCCCTATGTTAATGATGATTGTCCTACTAGAGAACATTTATGAAACCATGTCAGAACCTGGGAAACAAAATATAAAAAGCCCTTTTAATATTGGCATAGCTGGTAGGGGGTTGACACCATGCAGCATGGGAAGACAAGGGGAGACAGGACACGTGGCATGGTGGAACTTTCCACGATTTAGTCTAGCTTTTGTTTGTTGTTAGATTTGTTACTCATGGAGGACATGAGTAAAAATCAAGCTTTTATATAATTTTTGCAAGCTTTTTATTTTGTATTGAGGTATGCTGCTGCTAAGTCACTTCAGTCGTGTCTGTGCGACCCCATAGACAGCAACTCACCAGGCTCCCCTGTCCCTGAGATTCTCCAGGCAAGAACACTGGAGTGGGTTACCATTTCCTTCTCCAATGCAGGAAAGTGAAAGTGAAAAGAGAAGTCACTCAGTCGTGTCCAACTCTAGCGACCCCATGGACTGCAGCCCACAGGCTTCTGCATCCATGGATTTTCCAGGCAAGAGTCCTGGAGTGGGGTGCTGTTGCCTTCTCCATATTGAGGTATAGCTGATTAATAACGTTGTGATGGTTTCAGTGCACGGCAGAAACCATCAGTGTTTCTGCCATCAGTGACTCAGTCACACACTTACATGTATCCATTCTCGCCCAAGCTCTCCTCCCATCCAGGCTGCCACATAACGTTGAGCAGAATTCCCTGTGCTCTACAGTAGGCCCTTCTTGGTTATCCATTTTAAATATAGCAGTGTGTACATCTCCATCCCAGACTCCCTACCCTGGCAATCATTACTTTTTTCTCTAAGTCTGTGAGTCTATTTCTGTTTTGTAAATAAATATATTTGTATCATTTCTTTTCAGACTCCACACATAAGGGATATCATATGATATTTCTCTTTCTTTGTCTAGTCTTTTAGAGATTATGATCTGGGCTTTCAGTAGGGCCTTTGCAAAGTCTCTTGTGATATCCTGTGTATCCAGTAGTGAAAATGTGGATTTGATGATAAAAATTAGTTACAGGTGTTATAGGCTGATGACCCGTTCCTGCAGGATGTGGTTAATGAATTGCTGCCATCCCAAGATCTCTAGTATTGTGCTGTGGGGTCAAGTCTTGGAGCCTGTCTTAGCTAGCATTTAACATCAAATCTTTGAATGAAGACAGAGAACATGGCCATCCAGTCCAGTGTAAAATAAGGCTGGGCATCTTAGCAGTTCAAGGCAGAAGGCTGGGAGTGTCACACCAAGCAGGAGATGATTGTAAACCCTGAGTGTGATGTCATGAAAGACTAGGGAGAGAAGTCTGTGCTCAGGGCACGAGACACCCCAGGGCTTGCACTGTATTGGAGAGCGGTCCTGGGAGCATCATGTTCTGTCCCAGCTCCACATTGTAGGAGAGAAATTTGCAAGTGGAATGGTCAGCAAGAAGCTTGGCCAGGGTAGTTACAGGTCTGTGAACAGCATCACATGTGGAACAGGAGAAGGTCTGAGGGCTCTTCAGCCTGAGGAAGAGCACTTAAACAGAGCATCATTTTAGTTGGGTTCCCCAGGCATGGACCATGAGACAAGCACTGGGTGTGTGTGCCATATTTGAGAAGCCCAGAAACCCGAAGGGAGTGGGGAGGGAAAACAGTGAAGGTGAGGCAGCCAGTGATGGGATGTCAGCCAGCCAGCTCCCACTGTGGGCACCTGGGGCATAATTCTGCAGAGAAACTTGGAAATGGCGTAGAACATACATCTCAGTGATCTCACCTAGCGGGTGAGTTCTCTGGGGCACGTGTCATTGACTGGGGGCTGTGCTCAGGGCCAAGCCAAGGCTTCAGAGAGAGCCCCAGGCCCACAGTTGGGACACCGATAGTGGGAAGGCTCTACAGACGTGGTACCAACACATGTGCCGTACAGACATCCAATCATCCTTGGATGTTTGAAGGGCTGTGATGTGAGTGAGAATAACAGAAAGCAAATTTGAGGTGAAAGGAACAAGGCCTTTGCTGGCAGCCGGAGTGCGATGAATTGGTGACATCACCAGTCTGTGTAGCCCCCAGCATAAGGACTTGAGGACCTTGATCTGGGAAATGCTGTGGAGACTTTCTAGCTTTGATCAGGGTGTTGGAAAGAATGATGCACTATTCCTTTCCAGGTCCAAGATGCTCTCGTTTTATGAATGAAACTCTAATGGCTGTTAGAGCACCCAGTATTGGGTGATGGGCCTGGTGGTGATGAAGAAGGGTGCACACAGTCCCCCAGGCTCCCTGGGCTGGGGCCAGCCCTCGATTAGATGGGGGGGAAACTGCAGGCCATTCTCATCTAGGGCTTTGATCCTCTGATTCCCAATATCAGCCCTGGTGAGCAAAATTGAAGCACAATTGAAGAGTTCAAAATCAGCCCCTTGGGCAAAAAAATTAGCACAGGAGACAGTGTGTGGTCCTGCCTGCTTGCCAGCCCAGTGGCCCCCAGCTTTGTTTCAGAGGTCTTGGAGCCCTGGGGCTTGGTCCCCCTTTCTACCTTCCCTCCCAGGCCCTCTGAGCTGGAGCTCAGCCGCGCAGGGCAGAGGCAGCTCATTATTTTGCTGCAGTTGACTTGCAATCTGAAATCAATCGGGTATCAAATATGCAGGCCTCAGTTTGATACCGTTTTTCAAAGGTGCAATAATGTTCAGAAATGACACTGCATTTCCTAATTATGAAATTCTGTCGTTGCCGCTCAGTCTAGGGTGACTTGGCTGCAGGGTTTTCTCTTTCTTTCTTCCTTTTTTTTTTTTTGTTAAGGGTTTAGCACACACTACAATTATTTTAAAATTGCTTTGGAAGAATATATTTCATCAGCGAACTACCAGCGTGCTTATTACCGAAGTTTGGAGGCAATTTGAGAGGAAGGATAAATTAGCACAGACTCTGCAGGCCTGGGAAAGCAGTGCCCTCCCTGGTCCCCACCACTGGCTTCTCATCACAGTTAATAAAACCTTTCACCATCAGCGGCTCCACATTCTTACCCTCCTTGCTCACGGCACATGCATTAAGATTCTGAACTACTTGGGGATCGCAAGAGGCTGCTTGGGAAACCCCTGCTCTGCATCAGAACTGGGGAGCGGCTGTGGGAAGGATGGAGAAGAGGCAGGCAGTTAGTGACAGAAAGCCAAGGTCCCTAACATCCCCATGAACTCCACAACTAGAAGAACTGCTGCTTTGGTGCTCGGAGCTCCTGGGAGGTCAAGGCTTTGACATCCAAGTCAAAGCCTTGGGAATGCAAGTGCCTCTGTGGGCAGTGGGATTGTCTAGTGAGCTCCCAACATTTACAAAGTGATCCAGAGCTAATGGCTGACAGATACCAAGGCTCGATGAATCTGCAGACATCATGTTGAATGAGAGAAGCAGAGATAACAAGAGCACAGGCGGCATGATTCCATTGACGTCACTGTTCTAGAATGGGCATAATGCATCCGTGGGGATAGATATCAGAATGGTGGTGCCGGTGGAGAGGGGGAGATTGACTGAAAAACGGCACGAGGGAACATGCTGAGCTGATGGGAACATTCTCATGTTGTTATATGAACATATAGACTTGCCCAAATTCACTGAACTGTGTGCTTAAAAAAATCTTGGGTTGACTTAATGCTACTTAGGTGCTGTAGCTGGGGGTTTTCAGAACAGTTGTGGCCCATCCCATATGGGTACTGATGACTCCTCGCTCTCAGGAGGGCATGGCCTCAGGGGTTTATGCTTTCTGCTGTGAAATAGAATCACAGTGGCTATCCATCCTTGCCTGGGGCTCTGCCCTGTTATCCTAGCCATGAGCTAAATATGCAAATACTGCCCCAGTCTCTGGGGAAGCAGCCTTGGTTTCTGAGAAATATATGCGCCACTTGCAGCGCATACCATCCCTGTCTTGACAAAGAAGTGACTGCTAGGGGTATAGCACAAAGTCAAATGCTGATAACACATGGGAACCTCCGGGGTTGGGGTGAAGGGGATCGTATGAGATGATACTTCCCAAGGAACTTTGTTTCATTCTTTCTTCTTTTTTTTGGTAACAAAGACCTCTTCACATTGGTGAATTATGAATATGCAGAAAAGATGGTATGAGACCACTCCGTGTCTCTGAACTGAGGCCAGTTTAATTCCTAGGGCTCTAGTCCCTGGTACTTTTCCTGCATTTTCAGCAGCACCTGAAATAGATTTCACTTCATATGAAATGCAAAACACTGCAGAGTAGAAAGCTCACCCTGGTCTGTGATCCAGGCGAGTGTTCTCAAGCCTGGTGTTCATATTTTTTTTTTCCTCTCTTTCTTCAAAATACTGCCTTGCTAAAGCCCACAGATGGGGATCATAGGATAAGTAGATGCATAATATATTACCCAAAATATTCCACCAGGCATCTTCTTTTACAGGTCAGGAGGACTCACAAAGGGAGTCTTCTAGGTCACCACATTTCCATCTGAGAGAAATTCTCTCTCATAATTAAGATTAGGTCAGCATTTCCATTCCAGAACCCGGTGGTAAAATCCATTCTGAAGTGGGGCTTGGTTTGAAAGCTCTTGGAGAAAAGTATGAAAATGGTCAGATAGCACTTTTCCCTTGAGAAACAAAAATGCACAGTGAGTCGGGAGCAGCAGGGTCAAGGGGGTGGGGGAGGTAGCCTCGGCCCCACGATCCCGTGAAACGTGACATGGGAGGAGTTTTCGAGTCCCAGCCAGGGTTCCCCAGACTTTTCTCTGTCAGTCCTAACAGAATCACCTGGGCTCTACCTGTCCTCAGTGAATGCAGATTCTTGCCCTCCTGTGGCACAGGCTATCTGCTCCACCTGCTCATCGGCTCCACCCACACAGAAGGTCCAGGGTGGGGCCTGGGAATCTGCATCTTATCACTAGGTTCCCGGATGTTTTCCAGGAAAGGCAAAGCCTCCTAATCTAGGTTTTGCTACTTTGCTGCTGGTGGCCTTGGTGAAATATCTCTACCTTCTGATGCCTTGTATCCTCATTTATAAATAACAGCTAAAAGTAAATAACATTTACTGAGTGTTTACCATGTGTCAAGCATGTTCTTAGAGTGTCTCATGATTTAGCTCATCTGAGTTTCACAGCAGGCTTATAAGATTGGTACTATAATTTAGGATGAGGAGTAGGAGACCCAGAGTAGTTAAGTAAGTTACCCAATAACACAGCTCAGCTGAGTGGCAGAGCTAGGCTTTGAGATCCAGTCTGGGGCGTCTCTGGTGGCTCAGACAGTAAAGAATTTGCCTGTAATGTAGGACACCTGGGTTCGATGCCTGGGTTGGGATGATCCCAGGGAGAAGGGAATGGCTACCCATTCCAGTCTTCTTCCTGGAGAATCCCCATGAACAGAGGAGCCTGGTGGGCTTCAGTCCATGGGGTCACAAAGAGTTGAACACAACTGAGTAACTAGCACTTTCTGGGTCGGCCGTATTGTGCTGCTCCTTGGAGGATAATATAATTCTTGCCATCCTGGATGGAGAGGGGCAAATGAAGTCGAGAATGCCAAACTACTTTGTGGTTATCTTTTTAGGACTCAACAACAACAACAANCAACAGGGTTGCATAGAGTCAGACACGACAAAAGTGACTTAGCACACACACACAGGAGCTTTACAAGGGCAGAAAGAGTTTTGTTCTTGAATGCTTTATCCTTTGGTGCCTGCTTCGATTTACTGCTCAATAAATATTTGTGGAATGGATGAATGAAGAGGAAGAATGAATAAGGCTAGAAATACTGTATCAAGCTACACCAAAGGAGACCACTGAATAGCTGGCCTAGGCATTTTGTTCTTGCCTGAGTAGCTCATGGGAGAGTCATTGGACACGTTGGGCAGAGGATGGTAGGGTATAAGTGAGCCGTAAGTGCATCTCTGTGATGGCAAATCCAGCAATGTCTTCCAAGTGGATGAATAGGCTTCTGCCAAGGGCAGAATCTAAGTACCAAAGAGGCAATGTGGAGGAGGGAAGAGCCCTGCTGGAAAAGCTGGGCTGGGGCTCTGGCTTTAGCTGCCCCAGTGTTTAAGCTGTGCTTTATTTTTGCTTTCCTCTCCCAGCCCTAGTTTCATCACCTGTTAATTTAGGGAGTTTAATTGGATGTGCTTTGGGCTCCTGTTCTATGTCTCTGGGTCTTTCCTGCTTGATGGCATCTCTCTGTTGCAGACCTAAACCTGCAGCTTCTCTAGGACCTCGGGAGTAACAGGGTGCTCGCTAAGAAATGGCCCTTGGAGTCCACCATAGCCACCACGTTCATGCCTTGCTTAATTTGGGTGCCTGGAGAGATAACTCAGACTTGGAAGGCAGCGGAGGGTATTTCAGGGTTGATAGGGATCTCAGATGTCACCAGGGCTTTGACTGCTGGATAATTAGGCCCCAAGCCCCAGCTGGCTACATCTCCAGCTCCTGTGCCCCGTGTCAGCCTGGCGCTGGCTCCCTCATTTTCTCTCCTTGGTTAGAGAGATGGCCCCTGACTGGGATAGTCCTGCGAAGAGAGGCCCATTGTCAGGGCTGGACGAGGTCCCTCAGAAGAAATTCCTTGCAGGTGAGAGGGGCCAGTGTGTGCCCCCTCTTCCCTCTAACAGGCTGAGGCTTCCCATCTGGTTGCTGCTTTAAACACCCCCCAGGTCCCAGCAGGAGGTGGGCATCTGACAGGGGTGTGTGAGCACCCCACCCCCTGTGCCTGTGCACAGCCTTGCTGGGGCATCAGGGGTGTCACCCAAGGGCTTTGCAACAGCCCTGGCAGGTGGCGTTTCTGTCTTTCTTGAGGAATGAGGGACTCAGACCCAGAGAGGCTGAGCAACTTGCCCTGGCCTCGAACCAGTATTTGCCCCTGGACTTTTAACTCCAGAGCCAGTAGTCTGCTCTAACCATACAGGTGTGGAGAAGCAGTCATTCTACCCCACAAGCTGCCTGCACAGGGACTTTTTACTATTGTGCAAAAATGGAGGAAACTTGGAATCCCCAAGGTAGGTTTGAGTCCTGACTCTGCCATTTGCATGTGGCCTCTTGTGGCTCAGTTGGTAAGGAATCTGCCTGCAATGTGGGAAACCTGGGTCCGATCCCTGGGTTGGAAAGATCCCNGTAGGTTTGAGTCCTGACTCTGCCATTTGCATGTGGCCTCTTGTGGCTCAGTTGGTAAGGAATCTGCCTGCAATGTGGGAAACCTGGGTCCGATCCCTGGGTTGGAAAGATCCCCTGGAGAAGGGAAAGGCTACCCACCCCAGTATTCTGGCCTAGAGAATTCCATGGACTGTATAGTCCGCGGGGTCGTGAAAAGTCAGACATAACTAAGCGACTTTCACTTTGGGAAGTGACTCCACACACCTGTAAGCTTCGTTTGCCATATACAAATCAGGGGCTTCAGATTCCACTTACTGTAGAAAGTTGTTGTGAGGAAGAACTGGGGTAACAGACATGGGCCCCAGGCTTTGTGGGAAGTGGCAGGATCCCTGAGGGAGAAAGAGGCAAGGGGCAACTCTAGGGCCCCTCTAGCATTCCTTAAAGTGGGACTGAGAGGTCTCAGGGGCTGGGATGCAGGAGGAAGTGAGGATGAGGGAGTCCCTTGCTTGGAGACAGTCGCTGAGGAATGGAAGCCCAGCTTCAGCACCTGCTGGCTGTGAGACTTCCTGTAATTAACTTGATCCCTCTGAACCCCAGTACCTGCATCTGTGACTCCCAGTGTACTCCACAGGTTGCTATGCAACTTTTAAAAGGAGAGGAAGCCAGCCAAAGGATGAATAAAAATATGGAGGCCATATAGTTCTTTAAAAACTAGCTTATCATGAATTTGTTTTTTCTAATTTGTGAATATAATTCTGTGAAATATCTTATGAAAGGACAGAATTAAACTGTATTTTGGTATAATTTAATGAATAATATTTGTTTCAAAGACTCAAAGCATTTTGGAATATTGTGCAAAAAAAAAAAACAACAAACCTCTAGACTGTTTGATAACTGTTGATAAGGAATCCTTTTAATTCTTTTTTACTGATGTTAGTTGCAAGAGGCTGTAGGTAGAGATTGTGACAAAAGCAGCCGGGAAAAGCAGAACCTTCTCTGTCCCTTATGAATATTTTGAACACGTTCATAGAAAATATTTTTACCTGTTGACTCTTATTCCCCAACAAGGACAAACACTCCTCCTCTCATGAATGCCTTTTTCTTTCCATTTTCAATATTAATTCTCCCTATGATGCCCTTTTCTGGAGACCAAAGTAAGAGTTTGCTTGATATAAATAATGACACAGTGCATGATCCTGGACTAACACAGAACACCAATTCAGGCCTGACGTTTTCCTATTATTTATTGTGCCATCAGCACAGCTTCTCAATTGGATCCTGGTCTTAAATCAGGGATCCCATCACGGAACCTAATGTGAGAAAAAACCAGATGCCCTAGGAGCCTGTTTTATTTATCCTCCCTGGCTTGTCAAGCAGTCAGAAAATGGACACTTGACTTTAAAATGTGTGTGCTGAATAACTCTGTCTGGTTGCTAATGATACTGTGATGTGGTGAAACACTAGGTATTGCTGATGCTACTCTGAGCAGATCTGCATTCTAGTGGAATCAGACCCAAATTTCTTTGTCTAATAAGACATTTAGCATTTAGAACACACAGCTAGAGTGTTCTCAAGGCATTTAAATTTTCATTTGAATCTTATGGGAAATGCAAAAGGGTCGAGGAATTAAGAGAGTTGTTTGAGCTTCGAGGTGGACTCAGTAGGTTAAATTCCACTGCAGCATTGCTTGGACTACCTGGATTAAGTATGGGACAGTCCCCCGATGAGCTGCGTCGGGGTCAGGTGGGCGTTGTTCAACATACACAGGCACTGAATGCCAACTCTGTAACAGCTGTTTCTAGAGATGAATACAGAGGTCAAAAACTGTTGGTCCCTGCCCTAAAGGACCTACACTCTCAAGAGAGGTGGGAAAAAAAAATGATTGCAGTCCCCAGGTGAAGCTTCTGCAGTGCTCTCCGTGATGGTAACTGCCAGGTCTGCTGGACTTTGGCTTTGGGGTATCAATTATGGAAAAGAGTTCCAAAACTCTCCCAGCTGATCTTTGTCTCCTAGAAAGTGGTGGTGACCCCATGTTTTCAAAAGGGCAATTTTCAAGGGTCCTTGTTCATTATCTCACAATAATTAACTAAAAGGCAAGGAAAGGCATTTCAATGAAAGGCAAGAGGTATCAGGTGAGATCCTGGATGAAGTCCTATGATGCAAAGATGGATATTTCCCTTTGACCACCCACTCTTAACTGAGAGGCAGGCCATATGTTACAATGGAAAAACTCTACTCCTGGAGACCTCTGGCCAGGCATGGAACCTAGTAAACTAGGTCTCAAAGGAGAAAGAAATAGCCTTGATTTATAATGTTTGCCAATTTCCATGGTGTAATACTTCATCATGGCTGATTTTAAGCTGTCAGTGGTTTAAAAAATGGCTTGAACATTTTTTGAAAATTTAGGAGGTTCTGGTGAGCTTCTGTTCACTGCTGCATAGAATACTGTTTAATCTTCATTTCCACAGAGGTAATAATTTCTGCCTTGGAATCTCTAAGGTTATGGTAATTATGGGCATGAGGTAGGCTATGCCGTGGATTATCATGGAGGGTCTTAAATGTTGGTTCCCTTTTTCTGTACTTTCATAACAGCAAAGTGAGATATGATTTGTCACTCACTCATTGATTCATTTGTTCAATATTTATTGATCAGCTACTATGTCGGCTATGCTTCTAGGCCCTAAAGGTTTAAAATTAACCCTGATGCTGGGAAAGATTGAAGGCAGGAGGAGAAAGGGACAACAGAGGATGAGATGGTTGGATAACATCACTGACTCAGTGGACAGGAGTTTGGGTAAACTCCAGGATTTGGTGATGGACAGGGAGGCCTGGCATGCTGTAGTTCATGGGGTCACAAAGAGTCAGACATGACTGGGCAACTGAACTGAAGAAAAGAGTCTTGTCTGAGTGCATCCTCTAGACCAGTGTGGGAGAAGGAGCCATGAGTCAGAGTCAGAGGTTAATGCTGTGAACTAGCTGCATGAAGATCATGAGGGGAGCAAAGAGGAGGGCCGGAGAGGAATGGGGGATCAATTGGGGAAAGTTTCTTGAAGGAAGACAGATTTATTTGTTCTGATGTGTGAGGTAGATGAGAAGGGGAGAAAGTCACGGTAAGCCAGTGTGGACAATGGACTTTCTTTTCATTATTTCTCCTCTAAGGAAACTTTTCAGACATCTTTTTCTTAATCGTTCTGACCTTCCTTCATGGAAAGTAAAAAGAACCTGCATATCTGTGTACGTATTGCATGTAAGATTGGGCTTCATACGTAAAAAGTGTGACATTTTTCTGCTTCCCAGAACCAAAGGGCAATGTTGCCTCTTATTGAGACTCTTCTTGCTAACTCTTGAGTCCATAATAAGCTGTTGATCATATTTGCAGAATGAATGAATACATAAATGTGTCCCCACCAGTAGAAAAAGCTACTGCAAGAAATGGGGCAGAAGAATAGAATATAGCATAGGTGAATGAAGCACTGCATGGCTTTGCTCTCACTGACAAATCTGGGCATTCGAGGTGGCACTAGCGGTAAAGAACGTGCCTGCCCACGCAGGAGACGTCACAGTCACAGGTGCAGTCCCTGGGTCAGGAAGATCTGCGGGAGGAGGGCATGGCAGTGCACTCCAGTATTCTTGCTTGGAGATTTCCATGGACAGAGGAGGCTGGCAGGCTGCAATCCATAGGGTCACACAGAGTCAGACAACGACTTAAGTGACTTAGCACGCACAAATTAGGAAACCAGGCTCAGAGAGCAGTAAGGGATAGGATTGGATGGGTCAGTTGGGTCCAGTAATTAGGTAGGTCTTCAATTGCCAGCCCGAGATGCCCAGTCTCAGTGACCTATGAGATTCTGAACCCCTTGGCTCACAGGAGAAGAGTTACCTGTGACTCCAGGACTCCTCCTAGTTGTTCCTTAGCAATGAGCCAAGTTGAGGTCTGTGGACAGAGACGCGCAGCCACTGGCTAACTTATTAGGCTCCAGAGTTTTAATGAAAGAGCTACAATTACCAAGCTCCCTGCCTTTGGCACTTGAGAATCCATCTCAATTTCCCCTTTCTTTCTGAAGCGACAGTGATTAAGGATTCATTCTGCACATAAAACAAGTGATCAATGGCTCCTGGCAGTTGCCATTGTCTGTCCCCCTCTCACCCTCTCATCAGTAGACAATGTATCTTGGGGAGCTGCCGGGCCTGAGAAAAATGAGTTTGCCAGACACAGTTCTATTTTGATTTAGATCACAAATAGCTCAGCTGAGTTTTTACACTGATAACAAGGAGATGGGCTCTATTTCCTGAGTTCTGAGATCTGAGAGTACATTGCATTTCTGTTGAGAGAGAAGGGGAGACTTCTTGTTGCTAGCTGTAATACACTGGACTCAGAGTTCTGTGGTCAAGAAGGTGCCTAAGGGACTCAGTCTGAGTGATCTGGCCCCTTTCCTGGAACTTGAGGGGTTGATGGGGTCACCAAGCCTGTGGTCTGGGTTCTTCCTAGGCCTCTCAAACCAGGGCTCACCAGGCATCAGCCTTAGAGAGAGGGAGAGGGGAGGCTAGCCTGTCAGCTACTGGTTCAGTGTCTAGATGGGGCAGGGGCAGAAAATCCAGGAAGAGCTAGAGGGTGAGGAGGGGTATCTTGGGCTAAGGCTGCTGGGCCCGCCCCTCGTGTGCCTGGAGGGACGTCAGCCAGGAAGAAGGAGGGGCTCTTGAGTAGAAGAGATTCATCCTCCCTACCCCATACTCTCCCACAAATTCTCTCCTTCCCTTCAGCTCTCCTAATGGGAATAAATCCTGAATTTGTCCTTGAGGAGCCCAGGTTAGGGTCAGAAGCCAGTGGTAGGAATAAAGAATATCAGTGAGAGAAGTACCAATAGAAGCAAATGCTGAAGACTCCAGGAAAACTTTCGCCGAGGAGACTTTAGGGCAAGCAGTGAGGGAAAAGTGGGGAGTTTCCAGCTAGGTGATCAGGGGAAGGGCCTTCCAGTCAGAGGACACGATCTAGATTAGAACATGGTCCTCAGGAACTAGTGGGGCAAGGTGGGGACAGAGGTTGGACTATGTGTCTAGGGACAAGAGCACCTAGGGTTTATTCTGAGGCAAGAAGTGAATCCAGGTGAAACAGTGTCCACCTGTGATTTCAACTATTAACATAACCATTGAAAATAAACTTTAGAAGGAAAGAAACCAAAACGTGAGCAACACTTAGCTCTGGTGATCGTGAGTGACTCCTCTGTCCTTTGTTAGATTTTTCCCTATATTCCAACTGTCAGTGAGCATGCGCTATTTTACATTAGAGTTTTAGAGCCTATTTTTAAACAGCTTTGTTGAGATATAACTCACATACCACATAATTCATCCATTTAAAGCATATACATCAGTGTTTTTTAGTATATTCACAGAGTTGTACAGTCATCACAATCCATTTTAGAATATTGCATTATCCCTGAAAGATGCCCTGTACCCATTGAGAAACATTCCCTGTTTTTTGCATCTACCCCTCCTCCCCACTCCTACTTTGCCTCTCTAAGTTTGTCTATTCTGGACGTTTCATGAAAATGGAATCATATGGTAGGTAGGTGCTTTTATGTGGCTGACTTTTCTTTCTTGAAATCATGTTTTCAAGGTTCATTGTGTAGCATGTATTGATATATCATTCCTTTTTATGGCTGAATAATATTCCACTGTGGATATGCCACATTTTTTCTGTCCATCATTTGTTGATAGACGTTTAGGTTGTTTCTAAATTCTGGCTGTTATGATTAATGCTTCTATGAACATTAATGTGTGAGTTTCTCTGTGAATATCTGTTTTCAGTTGTCTTGGAATTGCAGGATCATATCCTGAAGAATTCCATGGACAGAGGAGCCGGGCAGGCTTCAGTCCATGGGATCATAAAGAGTTGGACATGACCATGTGACTAACTTTCACTTTTCATGGTAACTCTCTGTTTAAATTTTTGAGGAACTGCCAGACTGTTTTCNATTATTTTTCCAACAACGGTCCGTCTAGTCAAGGCTATAATTTTTTTTTTCCAGTGGTCATGTATGGATGTGAGAGTTGGACTGTGAAGAAAGCTGAGCACTGAAGAATTGATGCTTTTGAACTGTGGTGTTGGAGAAAACTCTTGAGAGTCCCTTGGACTGCAAGAAGATACAACCAGTTCATTCTGAAGGAGATCAGCCCTGGGATTTCTTTGGAAGGACTGATGCTGAAGCTGAAACTCCAGTAGTTGGCCACCTCATGCGAAGAGTTGACTCATTGGAAGAGACTTTGATGCTGGGAGGGATTGGGAGCAGGAGGAGAAAGGGATGACAGAGGATGAGATGTCTGGATGGCATCACTGACTCGATGGACATGAGTCTGAGTAAACTCTGGGAGTTGGTGATGAACAGGGAGGCCGGGCGTGCTGCGATTCGTGGGGTCGCAAAGAGTTGGACACAACTGAGTGACTGAATTGAACTGAACTGAATGATTAACAATATTGAATACTTTTTCATGTAATTATTAGCCATTTGTATATCTTCTTTGGAGAAATTTCCATTCAGATCCTTTACCCATTTTAAAATTGGGTTATTGGTCTTTCTATTGTTGCATTATAAGAGCTCTTTATATATTCTGGAGACTCTACCCATATCAGATATACAATTTGCAAATATTTTCTCAGATTCTTTAGGTTGTATTTTTCACCTTCTGAAAAATATCTTTTGCAAGACAAAAGTTTTTAATTTTTATCAAAATTCAAATTCATTTATTTTTATCTGGTTTCTTGTTCTTTAGATACTAAGAAACTTAGCCTAACCCAGGGTCTCAGAAATTTACCCCTATGTTTTCTTCTAAGAGTTTTATAGTTTCAGCTTTTACATTTATATTGANTCAAAATTCAAATTCATTTATTTTTATCTGGTTTCTTGTTCTTTAGATACTAAGAAACTTAGCCTAACCCAGGGTCTCAGAAATTTACCCCTATGTTTTCTTCTAAGAGTTTTATAGTTTCAGCTTTTACATTTATATTGATTTATTTTGAGTCATCTTTTTATATGATGTAAGGTAAGGTTCCAACTTCATTCTTTTGCATGTAAGTATGCCTAGAGAATCCCAGGGATGGGGGAGCCTGGTGGGCTGCCATCTATGGCATCGCACAGAGTCGGACACGACTGAAGCGACTTAGCAGCAGCAGCAGCAGCATGGGCATCCCTGGTGGCTCAGAAGGGAAAGAATCCACCTGCAATGCGGGAGACCTGGATTCAGTCCCTAGGTTGAAAAGATCCCCTGGAGGAGGGTATGGCAACCCACTCTACTATTCTTGCCTGGAGAATTCCCCTGGACAGAGGAGCCTGGCAGACTACAGCCCTGGGGGTCCCAGAGTCGGACACGACTGAGCGACCAAGCACAGCATAGCATCTAGTTGGTCTGTCACCATTTTGTTCAAAAGTCTGTCTTTTTTCTCCCTTTGAATTGTCTTGGCACCTTTGTTAAGAATCAGCTTCCTTTTAAAGGTGGGGATTTAAAAAAAATTTTTTTTATTGAAGGATATTTGCTTTACAGAATTTTGTTGTTTTCTGTGAAACCTCAACATGAATCAGCCATAGGTTATCCATATATCCCCTCCTATCTCCCTCCCCATCTCACCCCTCTAGGTTGATGCAGAGCCCCTGTTTGAGTTTCCTGAGCCATACAGCAAATTCCCATTGGCTATCTATTTTAGGTATGGTAATATAAGTTTCCATGTTACTGTTTCCATACATCTCACCCTCTCCTCCCCTCTCTCCATGTCCATAAGCCTATTCTCTGTTTCTCCACTGCTGCCCTATAAATGAATTATTCAGTACCATTTTCTAGATTCCATTATGTACATTAGAATACGATATTTATCTTTCTCTTTCTGACTTCACTCTGTATAATAGGCTCTAGGTTCATCCACCTCATCATAATGACTCAGATGCTTTCCTTTTTATGGCTGAGTAGTAGTCCATTGTGTACATGTGCCACAACTTCTTTATCCATTCATCTGTTGATTGGCATCTAGGTTGTGTCCATGTTCTAGCTATTGTAAATAGTGCTGCAGTGAACAATGGGATACATGTTTCTTTTTCAACCCTGGTTTCCTCAGGGTATATGCCTAGCAGTGGGATTATTTCTGGATTCTTAATTATGCTTTACTGATCTATATGTGTATTCTTATGTTAGCACTTTATGTCACACAGTTTTGATTACTGTGGCTTTGTAGGAAATTTTGAAATTGTGAAGTGTGAGTTCTTCAACTTTGGTTTTTTTTTTTAAGCATTATTTTGGCTTTTCTGGGTCCCTTGAATTATTATATGAATTTTAGGATCAGTTTGTCACTTTGGCCAAAAAAGCCTACTGGGATATGATCAAGATGGCACTGAATTTATAGATCAATTTGGGGACTTTACTTTTAAAAAAGGAAAGTGGTCTTGAAGTGAGGCTGTATGGTATAGAAGAAAGAATGGATGGAAGTTTCAAAGTCAGATGAACATCAGTTCATGTCTGACCTCCCAGCGCTGGCAAGCTCTTGATCCTGGGTAATTCAAGTCTTCTTCTTTGAGCCTCACATTCCTTATTTGTAAAGCAGATCTAAGGACACTTATTCTAAAGCTGTTTTGAGAATTAACCAAGCTTATCTGAACAGTATATAAGGACAGTGTCTAGCAGTGCCTATCCATTTTCTGGGGTCTTTGGAACTCACCCAACTAACAGGAGGGAAAGTATCAGATCATAAAAATGTAAAAGCTAGGAAGGACCTCAGTGATTAAATTAATGCATATTGAAACATCTTTGTCTGTGACCTTAATCTTTCCTTTGCCCCTAGAATACTTTCTCCCTATAGTGCTGACAAAATTCTGTTCCCTCTGATGGCCTAGTTGGAAGTAATCTTCCTTTTTTGAAAGTACCCAGCAGTTTTTCTTCTCTGACAGTATCTAATTCTGTTTGCCTATTTTCTCTGGATTTGTGTATGAGTTTGGCTCCACTTTTAAATTGTAAGCCTAAAAAGGCAGAATTGGTCATGCCCTCCTTAACAGATCAGTGTGGCAGGGTGGGGTGGAGCCTCCTTAACAGATCAGTGTGGCCTTGTTCACAGTCAGACAGTGTGTCTGTGTGTATATGTGTGTTGGGTGTATCATTCCCTCCACTCCTCTCTTCGCCCTTCCCAAGCATACACATACCCACCCTCATGCTCATCAAGGCTCTGCTGACGGTGACGTGTTTAGGGACAGATGAGTTGACCTGAAGACCTTTGACGGGGTACTGAGATTTCTTCCGCCCCGGGGTGTGGGCGCTTCCTTCATCACCCACACTTGGCTCAACTGGGAGGCTACTGACATCCTCTCCTCATTGATCATTACTTTTATCTTTGCCACTTTGATAGATGAAAAATAATATCATGTCCTAATTTGTATTTCTTTCATTACTCCTACAGTTGAATTTTAAAATATGTTTATTAGCTATTTTTATTTCTTTTTGGTTAACTTTTCTACCTGAAGCATTTCAACTTTTGGATTTGTACTGCTAAGGAGTAGACTGGGATTAGCAGGAGATGCAGTTTAACAACCTTTTGTGGGCCAGTCAGTCAGAAGTTTGAAACTGACTCATTCTGGGGTGTGTGTGGGGTTGTGTGTGAGGTATAGGGTATGTCTGGGGGGTTGTGTGTTTGTGGTGTGGGGACACAGCCTTAGGGAACTGCAGACTCACCTCTGATATCAGTCTGTGGCACTCTTAGTTATGATAGACCGATTCTGTCATGTAGTCCTTATTAAATGCAAATTTCAGCATCATAGCCCTCTGTGTAGAGCTCCAACTGAGATCTGTTTCTCTTAATTCTTTTATTTAAGCCTCCTTGCTGACTTCAGATGTTGGTGACTCTGTCAAAGTGTCTCTTCTGTGCACACAGGCTTCTGATCACTGCCCTTAGAAAAATAGAATGGAACATTACACGCCCCCATTGGGGTGAGAAATTGATTTTTTGTATCTGTTGCCAGTTGTCAGTTAATTACCTAAATGTTGGATGAAGGCTAGAAGTGGGGCAGCCTTGAGGCAGAAAGGGAGGGGGAGTTACTGTGCTCCCTGGCCACATGGAGGGGTCCTGAAGCCTGGAGTGGGCTGTTGGAGCAGGAGGATCACAGGAAGGTCCAGACAGGCTGTCCTGGTGAGGCCCTGGAAAGCTGAGGGCAGAGACATCAGTGCCCTGTAAGGCTCAGAACCCAAGAGAAAGGTTTTGTGGATGCCTTCATGGAGCAGGGGATGTTTGGGTCAAAAGTAGGGGGACAAGGGATGATGGTGCTTTGTGTGGAGGGACTAGCAGGGAAAAAACCTGGGGCCATGAGAGCCCCACTTCCCATGTGGGAAGTGGCAAATGATGGAGACCAGCTAGGGCTCCAGGGCTCTAGGTGCGGATGGTGGGAGTGGATGGTGGGGATGGAAAGATGGACCCAGAGCACCTGGAGGTGGCTTGGGGCTCTCTCCTGTAGGTGGCAGGGATATCAGGCAGGCCAGCCTCAGGGCTCTCAGGAGGCAGAATCTGCCACATTCACTGAGGGGCTGTTAGATGAAGTGACAAGGCCTTGTAGGGCCAACTCTGACTTCTGGGTGGATGGTGTTGCCAGGAACAGAGGGGGGCGGTATAAGTAATGAGTTCAGAATCAGTTCAGTTCAGTCGCTCAGTCTTGTCTGACTCTTTGCGACCCCATGAACCGCAGCACACCAGGCCTCCCTGTCTGTCACCAACTCCTGGAGTTCACCCAAACTCATGTCCATTGAGTCGGTCATGCCATCCAATCATCTCATCCTCTATTGTCCCCTCTCTTCATGCCCTCAATCTTTCCCAGCATCAGGGTCTTTTCAAATGAGTCAGCTCTTTGCATCAGGTGGCCAAAGTATTGGAGTTTCAGCTTCCTCATCAGTCCTTCCAGTGAACACCTAGGATTGATCTTTAGAATGGACTGGTTGGATCTCCTTGCAGTCCAAGGGACTCTCAAGAGTCTTCTCCAACACCACGGTTCAAAAGCATCAATTCTTTGGCACTCAGCTTTCTTCACAGTCCAACTCTCACATCCATACATGACTACTGGAAAAACCATAGCCTTGACTAGACAGATCTTTGTTGACAAAGTAATCTCTCTGCTTTTCAATATGCTTTCTAGGTTGGTCATAACTTCCCTTCCAGGGAGTAAGCATCTTTTGATTTCATGGCTGCAATCACTATCTGCAGTGATTTTGGAGCTCCAAAAAATAATGTCAGCCACTGGTCCCACTGTTTCCCCATCTATTTGCCATGAAGTGATGGGACCAGATGCCCTGACCTTAGTTTTCTGAATGTTGAGTTTTAAGCCAACTTTTTTGCTCTCCTCTTTCACTTTCATCAAGAGGCTCTTTAGTTCTTTACTTTCTGCCATAAGGGTGGTGTCATCTGCATATCTGAGGTTATTGATATTTCTCCCAGCAATCTTGACTCCAGCTGTGCTTCCTCCAGCCCAGCGTTTCTCATGATGTACTCTGGTTATAAGTTAAATAAGCAGGGTGACAATATACAGCCTTGACATACTCCTTTTCCTATTTGGAACCAGTCAGTTGTTCCATGTCCAGTTCTAACTGTTGCTTCCTGACCTGCATACAGGTTTCTTTGGAATGGGACATGTTAAAATGTGGAAATTGAGCTGGGAGTTTGGGGAACATCAGGGTTTGTGGGCAGAACAAGGAGCATCTGTGAAAGAGATCAGGGTGAGAGGAGACTATGTCCAGGTCAGTTTCTTGGAGGCCCATAACGGAGGAGGCACTTCTAGAAGGCAGGCACCAATGATAGTGTCAGTTGCTAAAAGAGTTTAGATCAATGTTTAGATGGATCGGACAGAGATGCATTTGGCAAAGACCATAGGCTTTGGGTTGAGATGAACTGGGGTTCAAAATTTTGTTCCAGTACCTAGTACTTTAGGGTCTTAGAGATATAATACTAAGCCTGAGTCTTTGCTTCTGCATCTGTAGAATGGGGAGATGATAATAGTAGCCAATATAGGATTGTTGCAAGGATTAAGTGAACTGCAGGTGAGGTAGTGGTGCAGATCCTGGAACACTGAACAGACAATAAATATTGTAGTTATGATAGGTAAAAGTGGTAACAATATCTAGTTACAAAACTGTGCTAAGAATTACTTAAGAACATGCATGAACACGGACTTCCCAGGTAGCGTTAGTGGTAAAGAACCTCCTTGGCAATGTAGGTAGGTGTCAGAGACACAAGTTCGATCCCTGGATTGGGAAGATCCCCTGGAGGAGGGCATGGCAACCCACTCCAGTATTCTTGCATGGAGAGTTACCCTGGACAGAGGAGCCTGGCGGGCTACAGTCCATGGGGTCACATAGAGTTGGACATGACTGAAGCGACTTAGCATGCATGCATGGTTGCTGTCTCTTGTCTAGTCCCTGATGTTTGGGTGTGATACTGTGATTTGTAATAAATGTATATATATATTTGGTCTCTGTGGCCTTTGCAGGCACATATCTCTCTAACCCCCTAGAATTGTCTGTGATGAGGCCCATAAAGGTGTCTTTTGTTATGTTAATGAGATGACTTTTGGAAAGCATCTAAGGATGAGGGCTGGTTGCTGGGGGAACCAACCTAGTGATTACAGGTCTTGAACTTTCAGTGCCCCCTACCCACCATGAGCCCACCCCTACCTCTGGGGAGGAAAAATGGACTGGAGATTGAGTTCAGTTGCCAAGGCCAGTGATTTAATCAATTGTTGCTATGTAATGAAGACTCCATAAAACCCCCCAAAGATGGAGTTTAAAGTGGTGTACCTGGAGGGAGCATGGAAGCTCTGTGACCCTTCCTGATACCCTGCCCCATGCATCTCTTCTATCTTCTGATTGTTCTTGAGCTATGTCCTTTTAGAATAAACCAGTAATCTAGTAAGTAATGTATCTCTGAGTTCTATGCACTACTCTTGTAAATTAATCAAACCCAAGGAGGGGGTCATTGGAACCCCTGACCAGATTAAAAGTCGTTCAGAAGTATGGGTGACAACCTGGATTTGAGATTGGTGCCTGAAGTAGGATGGGGGCACTTTGGTTAGGACTGAGCCCTTCACCTGTGGGATCTAATCCCATCTTCAGGGAGGGAGACAGTGCCAGAACTGAATTGAATTGTAGCACGGCTTCACCAGTGACTCAGCAGTAAAGAACCCGCCTGCAGTGCAGGAGCCGCAGGTGGTGAGTGTTTGATCCCTCAATGGGGAAGATCCCTTGGAGGCGGGCGTGGCAACCAACTCTAGTATTCTTACCTGGAGAATCCCATGGACAGATCTCTATGGGGTCACATAGAGTCAGACACAGCTGAAGCAACTGAGCACGGATGCACACAGCTGGTGGGGAGCATTGTTTGGATGTGTGGGAACTTCCACCGCCCCCCCGCCAAATGTAATTGGGTGTAGACACCTTTATGGGGATGAGAGATGCCAGGGGAAGGCATCAGTTAGGACCAGGCCAGGAGGAGTATAGTGTGGGTCTGAGAGAAGGCCTGGTGTCTGGACCAAGGCTGGGAATAGCAGATTCAAGTTCAGTGCTCTAGGGGTCTGTCCTGAGAGGTCCTAAAGGTGGTAATATTAAGTGGGATTTTTTTTGTGTGTGTGAATCCGACAAAATCCAGACAAGGCTAGGTAAGAGGGTGAGGGGAGTGAGCCTTTGGGGCAGACTTGGGCAGTGTGGGCACAAATGCTGTGTTCCTGCTTTGTGGATGCTGTAGCTGAGTTCTCTGTGGGGACTTGAGCTGGCTCCACCTTGAGGAGCACAGGCAGGAGGGCTGGGGACAATTTGCAGATGATGCTCACTCCTGGGTAGGGCTCTGTGTGTCCCCAGGTCTGGCTCTCACTGGCTCAGGACCAAGGCCTGGACAACTGAGCCTATAGGTGACTGGGTACATCTTGGTCATCTGGGGATCATTTCTCATGGACTCACTGACGCTATGAAAATGTCTAGACTGGGAGCTGAAGTCAAGATGGTGTTGGGAGTTCATGCTTGAAAGTTCCCTTGATGTCAAACACATTGAAATGTGAGATGAAATATTTAAGAACTCAAACATAGCCGCATTCAATAAGGTGAACACCTCTGTGAGCCAGAAACAACACATTAGACTTACTGGGCTCTTGGGCTTGGGAATAGGTAGAGGAGGCTTGTAGTATCTGCTGTGAGATGACCAGGACCAGAAGTTTCAGATTCATGACTGGGAACTAGACCCGAGCTCACTGGGTGAAACTGAAGTGCTCACTGCCAACTCTTCAGAAAGGATTAGAAGAAACTAGTTACTGCTTGGAGATGTGGGATGTTGCAGAGCCGAATGCCTGGGTAGAGAGAAGAAGCTGAGAAAGCCATACCATGAGGACCTCAGGAGCTACTGTTGGCCCAGTGACTATATCTGTGAAACCCCTAGAATCACCTTGGAAATGGAAATCTGAGCCACCATTACCAGAGCTGACTCTGGGCTAGGAGTCCTGGGAGGGGAACTGATCAACTTCCAGAGAGGGAGGGATGAGAGGAGACTGAGGGATGATGGGAGGGAAACATTCCAAATGAACCTACCAACAGAAGTCCCAAAGCCCATGAAGTAAACTAATATCAAGAAAGACAGCCAACAAGCTCAAAACCAGCAGAATTCACTCCCCTTGAAACCGAATAGAGCAATATGAAAATTACTTTAAAATGAGTATGTTTGAGATCCTTAAAGATATAAAGGAATGAGGAACACCTAAACAGCAGGAAATCATGAAACAAAAACAGGCAGGTAGAAATCAAGAACAGGTGTATGTGAAAATGAACAAGTTAGGGACTGGAAGTGAAAAACCAAGCAATTGGAATAAAGATATATTCAGGGGACAAGCTCGACCCTGAACTGGATGTGCCCAAGAAAGCGTCAGTGATTTGAGAGGTAACACTGAGGTGGTCGCCTGAATGTGGCACATAGACAAAGAGGTGGAAACTGGAAAGAGACGTGGAGGACAGACAGAGTTTCTAACAGATGGGCTTCCAGAGATAGGGAATTGAAGGAATAGGAGAAAAGCAGTTTTAAAAATAAATAATAGCTCAGAAAATTCTGCAATTGAAAAAAGATACAAATCCTCAAATGAGATGGAAAAGGCGATGGCACCCCACTCCAGTACTCTTGCCTGGAAAATCCCATGGACAGAGGAGCCTGGTGGGCTGCAGTCCATGGGGTCACGAAGAGTCAGACACAACTGTGCAACCTCCCTTTCACTTTTCACTTTCATGCATTGGAGAAGGAAATGGCAACCCACTCCAGTGTTCTTGCCTGGAGAATCCCAGGGATGGGGGAGCCTGGTGGGCTGCCGTCTATGGGGTCGCACAGAGTCGGGCACAACTGAAGTACTTAGCAGCAGCAGCAGCAAGCAAGTATTTGCAACAGAGTTAACAGGGTCCTTGACAAAGATCTGTATAGAATCTGGAAGATACAGAAAGGAAGGAAAGGTGTGTCTGTGTGTATGGTTTGATAGAGTAAGTGATTCTTCCAGAGTGTCATGGGTGGGGGGTGGGGTGAGCAGAGGGGACAGCATNTGTTCAGAAGTATGGGTGACAACCTGGATTTGAGATTGGTGCCTGAAGTAGGATGGGGGCACTTTGGTTAGGACTGAGCCCTTCACCTGTGGGATCTAATCCCATCTTCAGGGAGGGAGACAGTGCCAGAACTGAATTGAATTGTAGCACGGCTTCACCAGTGACTCAGCAGTAAAGAACCCGCCTGCAGTGCAGGAGCCGCAGGTGGTGAGTGTTTGATCCCTCAATGGGGAAGATCCCTTGGAGGCGGGCGTGGCAACCAACTCTAGTATTCTTACCTGGAGAATCCCATGGACAGATCTCTATGGGGTCACATAGAGTCAGACACAGCTGAAGCAACTGAGCACGGATGCACACAGCTGGTGGGGAGCATTGTTTGGATGTGTGGGAACTTCCACCGCCCCCCCGCCAAATGTAATTGGGTGTAGACACCTTTATGGGGATGAGAGATGCCAGGGGAAGGCATCAGTTAGGACCAGGCCAGGAGGAGTATAGTGTGGGTCTGAGAGAAGGCCTGGTGTCTGGACCAAGGCTGGGAATAGCAGATTCAAGTTCAGTGCTCTAGGGGTCTGTCCTGAGAGGTCCTAAAGGTGGTAATATTAAGTGGGATTTTTTTTGTGTGTGTGAATCCGACAAAATCCAGACAAGGCTAGGTAAGAGGGTGAGGGGAGTGAGCCTTTGGGGCAGACTTGGGCAGTGTGGGCACAAATGCTGTGTTCCTGCTTTGTGGATGCTGTAGCTGAGTTCTCTGTGGGGACTTGAGCTGGCTCCACCTTGAGGAGCACAGGCAGGAGGGCTGGGGACAATTTGCAGATGATGCTCACTCCTGGGTAGGGCTCTGTGTGTCCCCAGGTCTGGCTCTCACTGGCTCAGGACCAAGGCCTGGACAACTGAGCCTATAGGTGACTGGGTACATCTTGGTCATCTGGGGATCATTTCTCATGGACTCACTGACGCTATGAAAATGTCTAGACTGGGAGCTGAAGTCAAGATGGTGTTGGGAGTTCATGCTTGAAAGTTCCCTTGATGTCAAACACATTGAAATGTGAGATGAAATATTTAAGAACTCAAACATAGCCGCATTCAATAAGGTGAACACCTCTGTGAGCCAGAAACAACACATTAGACTTACTGGGCTCTTGGGCTTGGGAATAGGTAGAGGAGGCTTGTAGTATCTGCTGTGAGATGACCAGGACCAGAAGTTTCAGATTCATGACTGGGAACTAGACCCGAGCTCACTGGGTGAAACTGAAGTGCTCACTGCCAACTCTTCAGAAAGGATTAGAAGAAACTAGTTACTGCTTGGAGATGTGGGATGTTGCAGAGCCGAATGCCTGGGTAGAGAGAAGAAGCTGAGAAAGCCATACCATGAGGACCTCAGGAGCTACTGTTGGCCCAGTGACTACATCTGTGATACCCCTAGAATCACCTTGGAAATGGAAATCTGAGCCACCATTACCAGAGCTGACTCTGGGCTAGGAGTCCTGGGAGGGGAACTGATCAACTTCCAGAGAGGGAGGGATGAGAGGAGACTGAGGGATGATGGGAGGGAAACATTCCAAATGAACCTACCAACAGAAGTCCCAAAGCCCATGAAGTAAACTAATATCAAGAAAGACAGCCAACAAGCTCAAAACCAGCAGAATTCACTCCCCTTGAAACCGAATAGAGCAATATGAAAATTACTTTAAAATGAGTATGTTTGAGATCCTTAAAGATATAAAGGAATGAGGAACACCTAAACAGCAGGAAATCATGAAACAAAAACAGGCAGGTAGAAATCAAGAACAGGTGTATGTGAAAATGAACAAGTTAGGGACTGGAAGTGAAAAACCAAGCAATTGGAATAAAGATATATTCAGGGGACAAGCTCGACCCTGAACTGGATGTGCCCAAGAAAGCGTCAGTGATTTGAGAGGTAACACTGAGGTGGTCGCCTGAATGTGGCACATAGACAAAGAGGTGGAAACTGGAAAGAGACGTGGAGGACAGACAGAGTTTCTAACAGATGGGCTTCCAGAGATAGGGAATTGAAGGAATAGGAGAAAAGCAGTTTTAAAAATAAATAATAGCTCAGAAAATTCTGCAATTGAAAAAAGATACAAATCCTCAAATGAGATGGAAAAGGCGATGGCACCCCACTCCAGTACTCTTGCCTGGAAAATCCCATGGACAGAGGAGCCTGGTGGGCTGCAGTCCATGGGGTCACGAAGAGTCAGACACAACTGTGCAACCTCCCTTTCACTTTTCACTTTCATGCATTGGAGAAGGAAATGGCAACCCACTCCAGTGTTCTTGCCTGGAGAATCCCAGGGATGGGGGAGCCTGGTGGGCTGCCGTCTATGGGGTCGCACAGAGTCGGGCACAACTGAAGTACTTAGCAGCAGCAGCAGCAAGCAAGTATTTGCAACAGAGTTAACAGGGTCCTTGACAAAGATCTGTATAGAATCTGGAAGATACAGAAAGGAAGGAAAGGTGTGTCTGTGTGTATGGTTTGATAGAGTAAGTGATTCTTCCAGAGTGTCATGGGTGGGGGGTGGGGTGAGCAGAGGGGACAGCATAAACAAAGGCACAGAAGCTCGTGCTTTTGCACGTGAGGGAATTGCAAGCAGCTTCCTGTGGCTGGAGTGTGGGGTTTGAGGGGTATGTGTTATCTTCCCTTTATTGGCTCCATGTATCACAAACTCCCCAACAGTAGGCTCTGTGGGGCCAGTGCCTTTCCAGATCCATCAACAGCTGACCTTTAGAAAAAAGAGTCTTGCTGACCCACCTGCAGAGGTACAGAGCTATCTTCATGGATGCGTTTTATTGACACATTCTGGAAAACAGAGGTTCGATGCTCTGTGGAGCTCACATTCAGGCCCTTCTCAAACCTAAATCCCTGTGAGGAAGAGCTCGGACAGCCCAGGGAGGTGTTGCTGATTCCTTGGAGAGGGGCTGATCTACCCCCGGGGGTCCCTGGCTGATTCACTAGGGGAGAGTTTCTCAGCTTCTCTGTTCTTTCATCTGTCACTGACAATGATGGTGCCCACCGCCACTTCCGTGTTTCACAGATGTGTCATTAGCAGGAATATTGGCAACACCCTTTGATATATGGAGATGAAAGATGCTGGATTAATGCAAAGCTTTATTTGTTGTTTTTCACTATTATTACTAGTTAAACTGCTGAACACACTTTTGACAGTCTTGTCAGAAGCTCTCCCATATGGCCTCTCCCTGGAAGAGTAAACACTGCCTTCAGAGGCATGACTACTGTGTTTTTTTTCCCCTTTCTTGGCAGTGAAAAATGACTTCAAATCACAGTATTTAGGATGATGATATTTTTGATGTACTCTGTCTTCTTTCAAGCTCTTACTCTACTCTGCACTCCTGTGTAAAAATGAAAGGACAAAAGAAAATTTAGGAGCCGGCCTTGCCTGGCCTCCAGAGCCACCTAGGGGTCAGTGTGAGGAGGCTGTCTGTTGGTGGATGATGGGGAGGGGTGGACACTCAGAAACAAAGATTTCACAGGGGTTGAGTTTCATGGAGGCTTCCCTGGTGACTCAGATGGTAAAGAATCTGCCTGGAATGCAGGAGACCCAGGCAAGAGAAGGGCTGTACCCTCATACAGGGGCCTCATGAGACACCTCTGAACAGGATCTGCCTTCTTCCAGAGACCACAAGCTCCTTGAGAGCCTGGATTTCATGTAACCATCTGTCTTTTGGGTGGAAAAGAATTCTTTGGAAGTAACGAAGTGTAAGCTTTGATAATCCTTCGTCTCAGATCTCATCCAAGGCCCTAAGAGAAGCCCTAACAACACATTCACATGTTTTTGTAAAATTTGTAAAACTAAGACATTTTAACAGCCATTGGTTAAAACCGGTTTGTTTCCATTCAACTTCTCCTCTGTCACACTTCCCTTTGTGTCCAGGGAGCCTGGGGTGGCCATGAACACGTTGGAGATTCTGCTAAAGGAAAGTTGTCTGGAAATATGCCAGTCTGACTGCAATTTGTAAAGATCATTTGGAATATGGCAATAAACAAGTAAGAATTTACAGATTCCAGATTTGGGCCAATAAGAAGCATATCTTCTTTTGTCTTTATTTATTAAAGAACTATGAGAAAATTCAGAGGAAGATTAATAGACTGTGAAATGAATGCAATAAGATATATAATTATATCAATAAAAATTCTCTACTTCCTGATGTTAGATTATGCAACACACACAAAAAAATCCAGATTCTATTAAAAGGATATCTATAAGAGAAAGAGATATATTTTTGAGTTTAATGACACTTGCTGCTGCTAAGTCGCTTCAGTTGTGTCCAACTCTGTGCAACCCCGTAGACGGCAGCCCATCAGGTTCCTCTGTCCCTGGGATTCTCCAGGCAAGAACACTGAAGTTGCCATTTCCTTCTCCAATGCATTAAAATGAAAAGTGAAAGTGAAGTCGCTCAGTCGTGTTCAACTCCTAGCGACCCCATGGACTGCAGCCCACCAGGCTCCTCCGTCCATGGGATTTTCCAGGCAAGAGTACTGGAGCAGGGTGCCATTGACACTTAGGTCCATATAATTCTTATCTGTAGCTCTCCTGGGCATTGTAGATGGTTTAAGTACTCTTGGCCTCCATGTGTTTGTGTGTTCTCACTCGCTACAGTCGTGTCCAACTCTCTGTGACCCTGTGGATGGCAGCCCACCAGGCTTCTCTGTCCATGGAATTGTCCAGGCAAGAATACTGGAGTGGGCTGCCATACCCTCCTATAGGGGATCTTCCTGACCCCAGGGATTGAACCTGTGTCTTCTACATTGCAAACAAATTCTTTACCTGCTGAGCTATTAAAGAAGCCCATCCTTGGTCGCTACTCACTAGATATTAGTGTCACTTCCCTGGTGGTGATTACCTAAAATATCTCCAAACATTGCCACATGTGCCCTGGGGCAAAATAGCTCCTTTTGAGAACCACAGACATAACTACACTGAAGGGGGTTTGAGAAGAAAGGAGCTGACTTAAGTACTTTAGGAAATCTGTGTTTTTGACTTGATACTGTAAAGCTAAAGACAAAGTATTGCTCGTACACATGGGGTTTTCTCATGGAGATTTGGGTTAGCAATTGTGAAAGCACTTTCTGTGTACACTACACTACATAAGTAAAAATATTGTTGAGAACAAGAGCTTTCTTACTGTAAGAGGAAGAAGTTAAAAGTGAGGAAAATATAGATTGAATACTGTGGTATCTGGATTGAATTCAGAAAATTATTAGTAATTCTTAGTGTGTATGTAACATACACATACATATGTAAATGTACAAATACACAAATATAGATGTGTGTGCACACAAGGGTTAATGTATATGCATTTCGCTTTCTTCTGTGGTGCATGAAAAGGGCCTGGAAGCAGGGCAGTGACATCCCAGGAGCAATGAGCAAACCTGCTATCCACATTGTGGTTTTTAAACACTGCTCCATAGAAAGAGGTCAGAGTTCCTTGGAGAAGTGGCAGGTTCCAGAGCAGGCTTGGGGAACAGACAAGATGAGCCTATAACAAAAAGTACGGAAGTCCACCCCCCCCCCAAAAAAAAAGGGGAAGTATGTTGAAGAGCACAGAAGTCAATCTCAAAAAACTCCCAGTGGTCAAAGCTGGAAAATTTTGACAAAAAGTAGATTAGGATAGCACTGGATTATATCCTAAAGAATGAAATAAATAAGCATGAGTCCATAATCACATGAAAAGCAACTGATAAATGTGGGGAAAAAACTCTTTCATAGGGAAGAATTCCATTTAACAAATAAAGAATTATACTTAATAAAGAATGAGAGAAATAGAAAGTCATGTTTAAAACGACTGTATTGCCACAATAATAATTTCTATAAGTTCCACCAATGGATAATAAAATTAGAGGGGGAAAGTTTAAAGAGAACCAGTGCTTCTGCATCGTCTCAAAGTATCTTCTTCCCAATATTTATTAAATACAAATGAAGAAGTAGTTACTTTTCAGTGGAGAAGTCTGGCATGTGCCACCTTAACCAAGAATCAAGGTTAATATCACCTGTAAGGCAGAACAACTCAAGTCGCCCTGACGTGATACACCAGGGATATCACCTCTGTGGAATTCTTTTCAGTAAAGAATATGTTCAGTTTAATCATAAGAAAACTCCACAAATTCACATTGAGGGACCTTCTGCAAGGAAACAAACTAGTACCAAATAAAAAGCTCAAGGTCGTGAAAGACAAGTAAAAGCTGAGAAACTGCCACACATGGGAAGAGACTAAAGGAACAGTTACCAAATGCAATGTGGATTGAATCCTGGGACAGAGAAAGGACATAAGTGGAAAAACTAGTGCTATCCATAGTGTTATACTAGTGTTAATTTCTTGTTTCATGATTGTCCTATAGCTATAGGGAATATTTACATTAAGGGAAGCTGGGTGAACGCTTTGTGCTGTTTTTGCCACTCTTCAGTAGGTCGAAAATTATTTCAAAATAAATATTTTAAGTTTTCAGTTAACTACATCAGAGGAAATATTGAGTTATCTTTGTAATCTTTAGTTAGGAAATATTGTAAGACCTCCCGGCCTTTTCTCGGGACCTGTTGCTCCAAAGACCACAGTGACTCGAATTCGATGCAATAGGCAAGAGGGTTTATTAGGCCAGCGCGCCGGGGTTCAGTCTCCTCGGGAGGAGTGAACCCCGATGCTAGTTACAGAGCAGTTTTTATACACTACTGGACAAAAAAAAAAATGCAGATTAAACATCAAACAGAGTCATAAACATACAGTTGTTATCACCAGACCCCAAGACAAATCATTTGGCTGGCGTCATAGCAGGATTCTATCTTACTCCCTCCGGGGGCAGTGCGTCCCGGTTCCGGGCACGTATGACTACTTCAGAGAACAATCTGTTTTTCCTCAAGGAGTTCAGGCTTAAAATGTCACAGGTTACTTATCAATCAGGGGTGGCGGAACAGAGAAAGTAATTCTTTGAGCTTTCCCAAGGCTATGTCTGTTTTTCCAGCCTCCCTTTTGAGGCAGCTCCCCGCAAGATAGGTCTGGAAGTTGCCAGGCCGAGGCGGCTGACCGACTAATTTTCTATTAACAGAAAGACAATTTAAAAGAAGAATTAATAGATACCTTCACACACTACTATAGTGGGGCCGTTTTAAAGATCAGGAGGCTCTGAGTCATTAGGTAAGGGGAAAGCTATTTTCCGTGAGACATGGCCTGCCTTCGGGGTCCTAACACACAAAAGAGACTTTGGTTCTTCAATATTATAATTTTTCCATGAAGTGGTAATGACAAAATATGCAGTCAAAACTGCACGAAAAACAATATTATAGAATGTGTAGAAAAATACACCTAAGTTAAGCAAGAAAACAAACAGTTAAGTAAGAAAAACATTGTTTTTTTAAGTGAATTTTCTGGTGCTTTGTATTTGTCAACTTCTTATAACTTACAGTGATTTCTCTTAATATTCATTTTTGTACTTAAATTTGTATTCTTAATCTTGTAGTCAAAGGCACAGAAATGCTGTCTATTATCGATGTTGGTTTCCTGTCCCATTCTTTCCTAAGGAACTGTTTTCTCTGCAACTTCACCTCCCATTCTCCTCTACATAATGGTGAGGGCAGTAACATCTAGCTCCTTCCACTGATAGTTTAACACAGTCATAGTGTGTCTGCAAAAGAGACAGAACTGGGGGTTAAATAAAGTTCTTGGAATCTTCTTGATTTGAAGACCCTGCTCTTCATTTTCCTAAATTTCCTGGTTGTCTGTCCAGTGGTCCCAATTTGCATCTCTTTCTGTGTTTCATCCTCTATATCCACCGAGCTTAATTATTTGGGATCTCCAATGATGAGAAAATATATTTGCTTATTGTCTTTTTTTTCAGGTTATTATTTTCAGTCCTAAAAATAAATATTCTCTCTTTGAAAGGAAGGAAAAAGAATTCTTTCCAAGAAATTCTAATTCCAACTCAATCAATGTAAATATTTTAGTATATCTCATTCCTGTCCTTTTCTTAGGCATGGGGATATGTATGTTTTAAAATATAATGGTGATAATGCTGTATGTATCATTTCATTTCCTGTTAACAGTACAACATAAACATTTTCTCCCAGTATTTTATGTAATATTTATATATATCATATTAGTAACTGCACACTCTTCTGTAGAATGAGTATCATAGTTTACTTAACCATTCCTGGGTCACTGGATGCAGCAATGGACTTTATACCCAGAGTATGTGTGTTTGCATGCATGTGTATGACTTTTACAAGGTACACCGAGGAAAGCGTCAGTCGCTCCATCATGTCTGACTCTTTGTGACCCCATGGACTATAGTCCGCCAGGCTCTTCTGTCCATGGGATTCTCCAGGCAAGAATACTGGAGTGGGTTGTCATGCACTTCTCTAGGGGATCTTCTTGACCCAGGGATCGAACCTGGGTCGCCTGCATTAAAGGCAGATTCTTTACCATCTGAGCTACCTGGGAAGCCCTAAGGAAAGGCAACCAGAACACCTCAGCAGGGTATAAGCATATTAGGCAAGGACATTGTCTCTGCGAGGTCCCTGAACTCTTCCCTCAGGTGACGTGAGAGGTAGGGGGACCATACCAATTGAGAGACAAGTTTTGGTTCTAGTCTGAGTCTGGAGTTCAGCTTTTTGGTTGAACTAGATGATTTCCTTCTTCTAGGATGAATACCTAAGAGGATGTTTATTAAGCACCAGGAGAAATGAAAATTAATGCAAATGTCTATGAGGCACTAAAGCCCAAGGAAGGACAAGAATGAGACATTGCAGCAGAGAGGAAACGCAATCCATAATAATGGAGCAAATAGTGTGTGTGGACTTCCAATGAAGACAGAGACTTGCAGTGTAATTAAATCAAGTCCTTGGACAGCTGAAAAACAGGGCCATTAATGCAATGAAGCCCACTCTGCAGCAGAGGTGGCCGAGGATGCATTAGAGATTGGAGCCTTGGCTTCTAGAGTCTGGATGCCGCACTGATCCTGTGGTCCAGCATCTCAAAGAGAATAACTGTGCTCCCTAGTAACGTGAGTGATATGGAGGGCCCTGAATCTGCAGATGTGCCCAAGGTAACAGAATGCAGATGGTCATTTAGGAATTTGGAAAAAGAAACAGTCTTTTACCGAGAGAGGGTATTATTTAGTTAATAGAATATTGTGGACAATTGCCTCCCTCAGTAGACCATGTACGTTGAAGGATATTGGTGACATTCAAAAGTCCAGAAATGCTTGGCATGGAAAGCACAATGGGAACTTAAGACCCGTTGGCCCAGGAACTCTGTAAAAGCCAGCTGAGTGCTTTGAAGCCAGCTGCTATTGGAGATAGTCAACAGTCTACCAGAGGAATCCCGAGAATTGTAAGGGCTGCCACTCAGCACAGAGAAAGGGCTTTGTATCAGAAGCCTGAGCTCTTGCCATCAATGCCACACTGATGCCCATGATTTCCCACAGATGTTTCTAAACAAAGCAAAGAATGCTATTCTGCACATGTCTGTAGATCCTGCCAAGTCAAGAGAGTCAGGATTCTCCCAGGGGTCTACTTAGCTGCTCCATGGAGAAGGGAAGATGAAAGAGGGGAAATTGTTCTTCTGGTGTAGACTGGAGCAGACTGCGGTGATTCCATGTACCATGTTGGCATCTGGCAGGGTAAGAGTTGTTTCTGAGCCAAACGTACAGGGGATGTCATTGCCCTTTTAAAAGTGACTTTATTTTTTACTCATTATGAGGATTTATTTCCAGTAAGGCAATGGTTTTCAGAAGGAGAAGATAATAAAATTTCTAGCCACAAAAATAAGTAAACAAGTTTGGATTCTGTTCCTGCCCCTCCTGGGATGGCATCCCATGTGTTGGCATGGAGTCTCTGTGATCTATGCTTTTTCCAGTTTCATCTTCCATCCTGTTCCTGCCAAGATCATGCCTTAGCTAACTTTGTGGTTTCTAGAACATATTTGGCACTGTCAGTCCTGTAGGCTCCCAAGTGCTGATGAAATAGATGCTTTTCTCTGTCATATGCACTTTGTCCTGGTGATCTTCCACGCACCCAGAAAGATCCATTCCTCCGTTCATTCATCTCCTCAGGGAAGCTATACCAGACAAGACTCCAAAAGGAAACAAAGGGTGTGCTCACACTAGAGCAATTCCAGGAGGGTTTAATAAAGTTCCTAATAGAAATAGAGGTACTATTCAGAGAGGAATTGTTGCTTAGTTGTTCAGTCATGGCAGACTCTTGCAACCCGATGAACTGCAGCATGCCAGGCTTCCCTGTCCTTCACTATCTTCCGGAGTTTGCTCAAATTCATGTCCATTGCGTCGGTGATGCCATCCAACCATTTCATCCTCTGTCTCCCTCTTCTCCTCCAGCCCTCAATCTTTCTTTTTTTTTTTTCATTTTTATTTTGTTTTGCTTTATTTTCATATCATTGTTGCATTGTCTCCATATGTATATATCTTTTTTTTTGACAGATGACTTCTTTTTTATTTCTCCAGATGACTTCTTTTTTTTCATTTTTATCTTTTATTCTTCCTATTTTATTTTATTTTTTAATACTTTATTCTATTTTACAGTACTATATTGGTTTTGCCATACATTGACATGAATCAGCCACAGGTGTACACGATCTCCCCATGCCGAAGCCCCCTCCCACCTCCCTCCCCATACCATCTCCCCGGATCATCCCGTACACCAGCCCCAGGCATCCTGTATCCTCTATTGAACATAGACTAGTGCTTCATTTCTTATATGATAGTATACAT
>SJYW01034857.1:1558755-1572463 GCA_006410735.1 Raphicerus campestris | reverse complement strand
TAAGCATATTAGGCAAGGACATTGTCTCTGCGAGGTCCCTGAACTCTTCCCTCAGGTGACGTGAGAGGTAGGGGGACCATACCAATTGAGAGACAAGTTTTGGTTCTAGTCTGAGTCTGGAGTTCAGCTTTTTGGTTGAACTAGATGATTTCCTTCTTCTAGGATGAATACCTAAGAGGATGTTTATTAAGCACCAGGAGAAATGAAAATTAATGCAAATGTCTATGAGGCACTAAAGCCCAAGGAAGGACAAGAATGAGACATTGCAGCAGAGAGGAAACGCAATCCATAATAATGGAGCAAATAGTGTGTGTGGACTTCCAATGAAGACAGAGACTTGCAGTGTAATTAAATCAAGTCCTTGGACAGCTGAAAAACAGGGCCATTAATGCAATGAAGCCCACTCTGCAGCAGAGGTGGCCGAGGATGCATTAGAGATTGGAGCCTTGGCTTCTAGAGTCTGGATGCCGCACTGATCCTGTGGTCCAGCATCTCAAAGAGAATAACTGTGCTCCCTAGTAACGTGAGTGATATGGAGGGCCCTGAATCTGCAGATGTGCCCAAGGTAACAGAATGCAGATGGTCATTTAGGAGTTTGGAAAAAGAAACAGTCTTTTACCGAGAGAGGGTATTATTTAGTTAATAGAATATTGTGGACAATTGCCTCCCTCAGTAGACCATGTACGTTGAAGGATATTGGTGACATTCAAAAGTCCAGAAATGCTTGGCATGGAAAGCACAATGGGAACTTAAGACCCGTTGGCCCAGGAACTCTGTAAAAGCCAGCTGAGTGCTTTGAAGCCAGCTGGTATTGGAGATAGTCAACGGTCTACCAGAGGAATCCCGAGAATTGTAAGGGCTGCCACTCAGCACAGACAAAGGGCTTTGTATCAGAAGCCTGAGCTCTTGCCATCAATGCCACACTGATGCCCATGATTTCCCACAGATGTTTCTAAACAAAGCAAAGAATGCTATTCTGCACATGTCTGTAGATCCTGCCAAGTCAAGAGAGTCAGGATTCTCCCAGGGGTCTACTCAGCTGCTCCATGGAGAAGGGAAGATGAAAGAGGGGAAATTGTTCTTCTGGTGTAGACTGGAGCAGACTGCGGTGATTCCATGTACCATGTTGGCATCTGGCAGGGTAAGAGTTGTTTCTGAGCCAAACGTACAGGGGATGTCATTGCCCTTTTAAAAGTGACTTTATTTTTTACTCATTATGAGGATTTATTTCCAGTAAGGCAATGGTTTTCAGAAGGAGAAGATAATAAAATTTCTAGCCACAAAAATAAGTAAACAAGTTTGGATTCTGTTCCTGCCCCTCCTGGGATGGCATCCCATGTGTTGGCATGGAGTCTCTGTGATCTATGCTTTTTCCAGTTTCATCTTCCATCCTGTTCCTGCCAAGATCATGCCTTAGCTAACTTTGTGGTTTCTAGAACATATTTGGCACTGTCAGTCCTGTAGGCTCCCAAGTGCTGATGAAATAGATGCTTTTCTCTGTCATATGCACTTTGTCCTGGTGATCTTCCACGCACCCAGAAAGATCCATTCCTCCGTTCATTCATCTCCTCAGGGAAGCTATACCAGACAAGACTCCAAAAGGAAACAAAGGGTGTGCTCACACTAGAGCAATTCCANTGAAAGTTTTATTTCTTCTTTTCCAATTTGTATTCCTCTTATTTCTTTTTCTGCTCTGATTGCTGTGGCCAAAACTTCCAGAACTATATTGAATAGTAGTGGTGAAAGTGCAGCCCTCAATCTTTCCCAGCATCATGGTCTTATCCAATGAGTAGGCTCATTCAAAGAAAAATGGACAGCATATAAGCATCCCTAAGTCCAAAAGGATGAGGAAAGGGAGAAGCTCCCAGAATTCAAACCTAAAAGCATAAAGTTATGTGTAAAAGGCCATCTAGAGAGAATCAGGCCTAGTTAATCAAATAGACACTCTGGATGCCCTCTCTTCCCTTCCTGTGATCTCCTGCTAAAGCTCCCCATTGGTCAACACCCAACCACATGTCAGAAGACAGGGGAGTCTCACTGTTGAGATCCAGGTGGATCAGCTTGGGGCAGAGAACAGGGCAGGCAGAGGAGGAGGGAGGGTAGATCTGGAGGAGGAATGGAAAATACTAAGTGTGGTCCACCTATTTTGTCCTGCAGAATCCATTCTTGTTCTGTGTGTTTGTGTGAAAAGTTAATATTCTTCAAGAGCAAATGCAAAAATTCATCAATTCACTTTTACTTACACAGGAATCTTAACCCACTAGCCACTGCTGATACTCTTTGTATTAGGTAGTTTTGGGCAGGGTGAGGGAGAGTCATGAAATATTAAGTAACTGAAAACCACAGATGTCCCAGTCCTTGCTTCTGAGCTAGTCTTCAGGCTTACAATGATAATCATAGTTATTTTCTCTCACCACTATTCTACATTCCCTTTACCCTTTTCCAGACCCATAGGCTAGATGAGATTCTTTAACTTACTTTGTTGCTAAAGATACCAGAACCTTTTTCCTATAAGATCATAAGCCTTGGCAATCTTGTTTTTATTGTGTTCCATTGATCAAGGCCACTGCACAAGGGAGTACAAAATGGCACTCCAGTGAGTATTTTGGATTTCAAGCCTACTCCTCTTTATTTCTTTTGGGTATCAGCAGTCTATTTTACTTCCAGCTTTTGGGATCATGCACATGTATACTGGCCATTAGAATATATCCTTTAAATTCCTTTTTGTTGGAAATGGTAAAAAGTTTTGTTTCCCCCAAAACATAACTTTGCCTGGGAATAAAAGCTTCAGACTTTGCACAGATGGTGCTTCTATAGACCTGATGATGCATCTGCTTTTGGTGTAGAGTGAAGCTAGAAGCTGCTTTCATTCGTGTCACTTTCTCCTTTGCACACAGATATGTGTTTATGTCATGTCTAGCTTCTTCCAGAAATCCTGAAAGGAGTTTGGTCAATAGCCATAAAGGCACCAGCTTTATCAGGAGCAGGTCTCTTATTAGGTAGAATCAAGTTTTGTTTCGTGTTTGTTTTTGCTTTCATGCTTAGGCATATGGCTTGGGCACTCTTAACCAACTATAAAATACCTTGTAACAAAGCTATGTCATATTCTTCATTGTATTAGGAATATATTGTCACACTATTTCAATCAATAAACTTTTTTATAATCTTGAAAAAAGAAATATTTTATCCAGAAACAGGAGCAAGATATGAAGAACTCTTCTCCCACAGAGAGGTGCTCTGGCCAAGAGAGAGAGAGACTGCTGGCCACAGCTAATAAAGTAAAGCCAGAATTTTAAATGCTTTTCTCAAGGAAAAAGAAAAAAAAATCACATCCTTGTACCTTTCTGAAAGAACTTCATCCATGAAATAGCTTAACCCTGCAGATATGTTTTCTGTATAAATAAGAGAAATCTTTGAATACAGGATCTTGAAGTTATCATTGTAGATGCTACTGAAAAATTGGAAAAAACTTTCTTGCCTTTAGCTACTCATACAGAAGGAAAAAAAAAAATGAAGGCCAATGTCCTTGTAAACTTTCAATGGCTGGAGGAGTTGCTTTTCCAAGGTAAAACTGAGATACAAAATTCTCTGTAAGAAATCAGAAAACACCTGGAAACTCTTCAGAAGCTTTGCAAAATGTGTCTCTGTCTTGATGGCACTAAAGTTGACTTAGGGATTCATAATCCTTCTCTTTCTGATATAAAAATACATTGATGATGTGGTCAAAACTAAGTCTTTCTACTCTTTGAAAGCATCATTAGAAATATAAGAGAGACAAGCCACAGTATAGAAGAAAATATTTGCAAATAACTTGTCATAAAGGACTTGTATTCAGAATACATAAACAATTCTTAAAATTCATTACTAAAACAAACAGCCCAGTAAAGAATGGGCCAATAAACTGAATAACCCTTACCAGAGATATGACTTCCCTGGTGGCTCAGATGGTAAAGCATCTGCCTACAACACAGGAGACCTGGGTTCGATCCCTGGGTTGGGAAGATCTCCTGGAGAAGGAAATGGCAACCCACTCCAGTATTCTTGCCTGGAAAATCCCATGGACAGAGGAGCCTGGTAGGCTACAGTCCATGGGGTCGCAAAGAGTCAGACACGACTGAGCGACTTACCTTAGCTACCTTAGCTTTACCAGAGATATGATCTTATAAGCATGTGAAAAATCGTTCAACACCCTTATTCATTTGAGAAATGCAAATTAAAACCACAATGAGGGACTTCTCTAGTGGTTGGATGGTTATGACTCTGTGTTTCTACTGCAGAGGGTACGGGTCTGATCCCTAGTTGGGGAATTAAGATGCCACATGCTGTGGCAAAAAAAAAAGAAAAAAAAGAATTGAAAGCAAAAATTACAGTGGGACATTACTGCATACCTATTAGAAGGCCGACACAAAATGCTGACAGTACTAAGTTTTGGTAAAGATACGGTGCAACCAGAATGCTCCTTCATTGCTGGTGAGGGTGCAGTGTCACACGTACCATGGAAAGGTTTGGCAACAACTTACAGTTTTAGATATGTACCTCCCATAAAACCAAGCAGTCCCACTTCTGGGCCTTCACTCATGAGAAATGAAAGCAAATATTCATATAGACATGTACTTGAGTATTCACAGCAGATTTATTTATAATAGCCCCAAACTGGAAACAGCCCAAATGTTCATCAACTGATGAATGGATAAACAACTTATGGTATATACAATGGCAAGCTACACAGCAGTATAAAAGGACAAACTGTGGATACAAGCAACAGTATGGATGAATCTCGAAAGCATTATTTTAAGTGCAAACACAAAAGACTGCATACTGTATGATTTCACTTCTGTGAGATTTTGGAAATGCAAAAAACTGTAAGGATAGAAATCAAGTCAGTGGCTTCAAGATATGGGGTAAGGGAAAGAGAGTGACTGAAAAGAAAGGCAGTGGGAATATTCTACAACCTGATGGTAGCAGAAGTTACATGACTGTCTATGTCAAACCTCAGAACTGAACACCTAAAATGGGTGCATTTACTACATGTAAATTATACTTCAATAAATCTCACATTAAAATTTTAAAAAAGATTTTTTTAAAGTGTCTCTCTGGTACCTCCAAATGGCTTCTCCTGTGTTTTCTTTTTCAGGAACTGGTTCCACCTTCCAACCTGGATCTTAACCCTGATAGCTGTATTGTAATTGATTCATTGCCTACACCACCACTAATAAGCAGTTGCAAAGTCAAACAAATTGTTCCTTTTTTAAAACTCCTACATCTCTCTTTATCTCTGCATGCCTACTGTTTCTCTTTGGTCCACACCATCATTTGCCTGTATTATAGAGACAACCCTGATGGTTCTCTCTGATGCTAGAATGGGTCTCGATGCTTCCACTGCTGCTGAGTGGACCTATCAGAAATGCACACATCTTAATGGCACTGTCATGCTCAGAAATGTTCAGTATTCCCCATTCATTGCCTATAGGATTAATACCACCCTCTCCTCATGCTCTGGCCTTTGTTTACTTTTTTATTCTCACTTATCATCACCCTCCCATAAACACCCTGTGCATGTAACCTCACAGTATTTCTTCAGCTTGTGTGAAAAATGTGTGGTTCTCAGTATGAGTTATGCAGAACTCTCCACTGTATCATGTATTCTCCTGCTCTACTTTTCACTTAGCTAGTGTAGCCACACTTATAGACACTGTTCAAGCATACCATTGGGAAAGGCTTTCCTGAAGTTTCTATCTGGGCAGTACTTCCTTCTGTGTCCTTATGGTACCCCATGTATGCCTTGAACACAGAACTTGCTGAATATTAAATTGCAAGTCTTAGCTTATGAATGCAGGGCCCATGTCTTTTTCAGTCACTAGAAATTCAGCATAGTTCCTGTTTCATAGTTGAACTAAATTCTTGTTGGGCAAATGTCCAATAGAAATGTCTACTGCTGCTGCTGCTGCTAAGTTGCTTCAGTCATGTCTGACTCTGTGCAACCCCATAGACAGCAGCCCACCAGGCTCCGCCATCCCTGAGATTCTCCAGGCAAGAACACTGGAGTGGGTTGCCATTTCCTTCTCCAATGCATGAAAGTGAAAAGTGAAAGTGAAGTTGCTCAGTCGTGTCCGACTCTTTGTGACCCCATGGACCCCACTAGGCTCCTCCGTCCATGGTATTTTCCAGGCAAGAGTACTGGAGTAGGGTGCCATTGCCTTCTCTGACAAAATTCCTGGACACACAGCATGAAGGAATACTACTGAAATGAGGGTAGTTAAGGATGACAGAGTAGGAAAACCTGAAGTTGTAGATTTCCTGGTGTTGGTACTCTTTGCCTCCACAGGCTCCTAGGACNAGCATGAAGGAATACTACTGAAATGGGGGTAGTTAAGGATGACAGAGTAGGAAAACCTGAAGTTGTAGATTTCCTGGTGTTGGTACTCTTTGCCTCCACAGGCTCCTAGGACCTCACTCACTCCCTACTTCTGCCACCAGGGGTGCTATTATACCAAGAAGCTTCTAAACCATTCCTCATTTCTAGGCCCACATGGATTTTTTTCTCTGACGCAGGTTATTTCATGTCCAAGATTTCATAAATCATGGTGTGAAACTTGCATTTGTTCAAAGTTCCTCGAAGAGGACTATTAGAGAAATAATCCAGTGAACAGGATGTTTTAATGGGAAAGAGTAGGAATTTGATTCTTCTCCAACTTTAGAGGAGTTTTTTACTATCTGCTAGCCTGACCAGCACCAAATTACACTTAACTTGAAGTGTAGCATATAAAGGGATCTACTTTTAAGCACTTATTGCTTGTGAGAAACTTCCATTAATGCTATTAGTGATTGTGTGCCCTTGTGAAGGAGAGAAGTGGAGACCAGTGTGTGCGTATGGCTTTGGGAAGGGCTTAGAGAGTGCCTTGCAAGTCAGCTTTCTGGGTTTTTCTTCCAGAGCCAACTCACTTCTCCCCTATTAAGCAAAAGATTCTGACTTCTGAGGAAATGTGTGTGTAAGTAGGTGACTTTGAAGCAAGGCAAGAACAGGGCTTTGTCCTGGATAAAGGTCGATTGGGAAGATAAATGCTCCCTCTGTGTCCGTACTTCACACTGGTGAATAGAATGATAGTCAACCTGTTTATTTCCCAGCAAAAGGGAAGTGGCCATGTGACACATGAAGAAAGAGCCTGCATTTGCCTCCCAGATATTTGACCCTGTCCTTCTGAGAGCCACTGGGCATATTTCAAGTCTAAATGCACAGGAGAGTGTTTCCAGAGCACATGGCCACAGCGTTTAAACAGATACGCAGAGGCAACCTGAACTGAGGCGTATTAAGGAAATCCGATTCCGTGACCTTCATCTGTGTCAAGTGCAACACCTGCATCTCGCGTCGCTTTTGCGACTTTACTGTCATTTTTCTTCCCACCATACTCCCTACTTTAGGAGTTCCTGTAGGAAGTGCATGATTAATCTTTTATAGACCTATTCACCTAGGTTGGAAGGGAGTTTGTTTATGACATTGTCATTCCATGAACTCTGAGTTCCCCTGGGGTATGTGTTTGTTGAGCCAAGGTCCTGGCTGAAAGGAATAATGGGTTCAGTTTAGTTTGAGAAAACATTTAGAGCTACTTGGTTTCAACTCAGAGGGGGTGATTTTTAGTGATAGAGTTAGTGACTGATAAAAGTGTATTTTCTTTATGGGAACTTTGGCCCTTTCTGTGTCTATCTGTATTTGTGTGAGAGACCAAGTGCCCTTGAGAGGTGGGGGATGGGCACTCTCAGCCTGAACAAAATTGTCCATTTTTAGTGTCATGGGTTTCCAAGATTTTTTTTTTAAGTAGCAGAAACCTATTGGCAAAATCTCATAAAAAACTAACATATTTAACATAAATTGGTAAGTATTTTAATAGCAAAATGTATTTTTTAAGGACATTACTTGATATACAGTTAATCAGTGAGAGCAGGAAGGTGTTTGGGGAACATGGAAATTTGAAACTGCTAGTGACTGATGACAGTTACAGTCCATTCTCAGTTTTAGCATCCACTTTATTTCTGATTTTCCATATTTAGGTTATACTGTATCAAGAAAAGCCAGATTTACTTAGGTCAGTAACTGTAAATTGTAAGTTTTCTAACNTAAGGACATTACTTGATATACAGTTAATCAGTGAGAGCAGGAAGGTGTTTGGGGAACACGGAAATTTGAAACTGCTAGTGACTGATGACAGTTACAGTCTTTTCTCAGTTTCAGCATCCACTTTATTTCTATTTTTCCATATTTAGGTTATACTGTATCAAGAAAAGCCAGATTTACTTAGGTCAGTAACTGTAAATTGTAAGTTTTCTAACAGCTTACTTTACAATCTCAAAATACTCTTTCATTAAAAGAAAAGGTCAGGGAAGCTTTATTCTTAGGGCTCAATAAAAATGAAGTTACCTGGAAGCCCCAGTGAACATGCTGGTATTTTCCTTTAAGTTAAAATTTGGGATGTAGCATATTTGCATGTCAACATGCTTTACAACAGTTTGATAAATAAAAACATTTTAAAAATAAGATTTGTGAATGTTGGTCCTATGGCATATGGAGTTAACACACTCTACCCTGTCTCTGCCACTAAAAGCAATAAGAAATCCTGGGCAGAATACATAAAGCAGCTGTTGGAAGACTCTGAAAAGTAAATGGCAGCAGACAGATTGTGAAAGGGACCAGAACTTGAAGTTCAACCAAACTGGTGGTGAGGGAGTTTCTCTTTATTTTCCAATGATATCAACATATTTGAATTCAAAGGCAGCCACAAACCTGGAGATGCACACTGGATATGGAAACAAAACCTGAAGAGAACTCTTCTCTTCTGGTCTGAAGAGCAGGAAAAGGGTACCTTCAGATTACAGAGAGTGGGAGGAGTCTTTGGGATATCACCCCTGTTTTGCATGTCCCATCTCTAGAACTAATAAATACAATATCCCTTCCCTATGAAATAGCGGAATGGCCTTGTCAGAGAAAAAAGCCAGTGAGCTTGATAGATCAATAGAAACTATCCAGTTTGAATAATGGAGAGAAAAAAAGATAAAAAAAATATATAAACAGAACCTTAGGAGCCTATCAAACAACAAGAAAAAAAATGAGATTTGGATAACATATTTGTGGATCAAAGATATTTATAAATATTAAGTCAAACTACTAGTTATATGCAGGGGAAAAGTTTTCCTTTCCTTGAGAAATTGGTATATTGCTGCTTAAAGACAGTGAGGGAAATGTAACATATCACTGCATATTTCCCTTGTCATTTTGGTTGTCGGAAAATACAAGTTAAATTTCAGGCCCAAATATAATTGTTAGTTTGATACTTTCTAGACAGTTTTTCTGGAGAAGGCAGTGGCACCCCACTCCAGTACTCTTGCCTGGAAAAATCCATGGATGGAGGAGTCTGGTGGGCTGCAGTCCATGGGGTCGCGAAGAGTCAGACACGACTGAGCGACTTCACTTTCATGCATTGGAGAAGGAAATGGCAACCCACTCCAGTGTTCTTGCCTGGAGAATCCCAGGGATGGGGGAGCCTGGTGGGCTGCCGTCTATGGGGTCGCACAGAGTCAGACACGACTGAAGCGACTTAGCAGCAGACAGTTTTTCGTTATTTATTTCCAGTGCAAAAAGCCAGGAAAAAAATAAAAGGGGTGAAATTAGAAAAGAACAAGCAAAACTGTTGTTATTAGCAGATGACATGATTGTCTTCATAGAAAGTAAGTAAATAAAGTCACTCAGTCGTGTCCGACTCTTTGTGACCCTGTGGACTGCAGCCCACCAGGCTCCTCAGTCCATGGGATTCTCCAGGCAAGAATACTGGAGTGGGTTGCCATTTCCTTCTCCAGGGGATCTTCCCGACCCAGGGATCGAATCCAGGTCTCCCGCATTGGAGGCAGACGCTTTAACCTCTGAGCCACCAGGAAAGAATCTAAAAAAATGCTAAAACCAGTAAGTGAATTTAACAAGACTGGTGACTTCAAAGTCAATATACAAAAATAAATTATATTTCTAAATGTTAGAAGTGACCAACTGGAGAAAGAAAATTTGAAAGAATTATATGTTATAAGAGCATCAAATCAAGAGGTATCTAGGAAGAACCTTAAGGAAAGATGTGAAAGACCTGCACAATAGGCACTACAAAATATTGCTGAGAATGGTTAAATCAAATTGAAAAATAGAATTATACCATGTTCATTTTGATTTTCAAATGTTGAACCAACCTTGCATTCCTTGTAGGAAACCTTCATAGTCATGATATATTAACCCTTTATGTGTTTCTGGATAAATTTCTTCAAATTTTATTAAAGATTTTTGTTTTATGTTCATGGTTTGTGCTTCACTTATAAAACTCATTTTTTTGATACCTGGGTTATACTAATCTCATAAAATGGTTTTATAGGGAAAATTTAATTCTTCTGTGGTTTCCAAAAGAAATAGTGTATGGTTGGTGCTATTTTATTAGTTCTCTAAACATTAGATAAAATTAAACTTAGAGGGTATCTGGAAATGGTCTTTTTATTGTGAGAAGATTTCTAAAAATTTAATTTCTTAAATTAAGGGCTATTCAGATTATCTGCATCTTCTCATGTCAGTTACACTGATTTATATCTTTCAAGGAATTTGCCCATTTCATCTGATTTATCAACTTAATTGATGTGAAGTATTCCTAATATTCCTTTACTATTTTGCATCTTTAAAATTTTATGGCATCAAAGAATATATCATCTTTTATTTTAAATATTGGTAACTTACTTTTTTTTGCTTTTTATTCTTGGTCAGTCTGGTTAAAAGTGTTATCACATTTCTTATATTTTCAGGAAACTAATATTTGCTTATATTTATTTATTGTAGCATTTGTCTATTTCCTATTTCATTGACTTCTGCTGCTGCTGCTAAGTCGCTTCAGTCGTGTCTGACTCTGTGCAACCCCATAGACGGCAGCCCACCAGGCTCCCCTGTCCCTGGGATTCTCCAGGGAAGAACACTGGAGTGGGTTGCCATTTCCTTCTCCAATGCATGAAAGTGAAAAGTGAAAGTGAAGTTGCTCAGTCATGTCCAATTCTTAGCGACCCCATGGACTGCAGCCTACCAGGCTCCTCTGTCCATGGGATTTTCCAGGCAAGAGAGTACTAGAGTAGGTTGCCATTGCCTTCTCCAGCATTGACTTCTATTCTTCTTTTTTCTTTCATCATTTTACTTATATTGGTTTAAAATTGCTTTTCTTTGCTTAGTTTCCTAAGGAGAAAGTTCAGATATGTGGCTTTATACTTTCTCCCCTTTCTGATAGAAGTATTTACAGCATTAAATTTACCACAAAGCACTGTTTTATTTATATATCACAAATTTTCAAGTGATATATTTTAATTATCATTCAGTTTTAAATGTTTTAAAATTTCCCTTGAATTTAAGATTTTAAATCAGCATTTAATACAAGATTAAATTTCCACCAAGTACAGAAATTAGACTACATTCTCAACCCAACTTTTCTAGCTTTAGGAACTATTACATAGGTATGTAAACTGCAACATCCCTGCTGCTGCTGCTGCTGCTGCTAAGTCGCTTCAGTCGTGTCTGACTCTGTGCAACCCCATAGACGGTAGCCCAAATGTAATTCTTCCATGTCTATCTCTAGAGCCTTAAAAATATTTAAGTCCTTTCAACTAATTATTTTAGTACCATCCTTTGTAAGTAATATGAAAGAAAAAGCATTAGGCATAAATCCATTCATGCAGAGTTACAGATATTTTAGAAAACCCCAGTCAATATATCCAAAAAGAATTTGTTGAATTACAAACTCAAAAATGATATATTTGCACTGGTAAATGAATATTTATCAAGAGTTTATAGTAAGATAGGAAGGTGCATATATTATAATTTCTAGGGTAAATCTGGATATAGACATATATATATCTACTAAAATAATTTCTTTGACCGACGTTATTTAGGAGTGTTTGGCTTAATTTCCAAATATTTGAGGACTTTCTGTATGTCATATACTATTTTCTAGTTTAAGTTCATTGTGGTCACAGTGCATATTCTGTATGATTTTACTTTTTAAAATTTATAAAGCTGTTTTATGACTCAACATATGGCCTACTTCAGTTACACATTGACTTGTGAAGAATGTGCATTCTGCTGTTATACAGGTGCTGCATTCTATAAATATCAGTTAGGCTAAATTAATTGATAATGTTGCTCATATTTCTTTTCTTGCTGATTTTTGTCTATTTCTGTTGATTTACTGAGAGAGGTGTGTAAAGATATAAATTTTGGTGATATGTTCAGTATGTCTTCATATACCATCATTTTTTGCTTCATATACCTTGAATCTCTGTTATTGGATATACACATATTTAAGACTACTATGTCTTCTCCCTGAACTGAACCCTTTAACATTATAAAATATCCCTTTTTATCTCTGGTCCTTGTTTTAAGGGCCACTTTGTTGCCTACAAAGCCACGAGTAGGTTTGTGTGTGTGTAATATTTTCCATCTTTTACTCTGAACTTTTGTGTATCTTTATATTTAAAAATATAAGCAATGCATAGCTCGATCCTTATTTTTTATCTAGTCTGATATTCTCTAACTCTAAATTAAGTCTTAATCCACTTTCAGTTAATGAGTTATTGACATGATTGGCTTTAAGTCTACCATTTTGCTATTTGTGTTTATTACTTGACTACATTTCAGTATTGGGATTCCCTGGTGGCTCAGACAGTAAAGCGTCTGCCCACAATGTGGAAGACCCAGGTTTGATCCCTGGGTTGGGAAGATCCCCTGGAGAAGGAAATAGCAACCCATTCCAATACTCTTGCCTAGAAAATTCCATGGATGGAGGAGCCTGGTGGGCTACAGTCCATGAGGTTGCAAAGAGTTGGACATGACTGAGCAAATTTACTTTACTCACATTTCAGTATTACATTTGACTTCCTTGATTAGCTTTTTTTAAAAAAATTTATTTATTTTAATTGGAGGCTAATTACTTTACAATATTGTGGTGGTTTTTGCCATACATTGACATGAATCAGCCATGGGTGTACATGTGCCCGCCATCCCAAACCCTCTTCCCACCTCCCACCCCATCCCATCCCTCTGGGTTGTCCCAGTGCATTGACTTTGAGTGCGCTGTTTCATGCATCAAACTTGGACTGGTGATCTCTTTCACATATGATAAAATACATGTTTCAATGCTATTTTCTCAAATTATCCCACCTTCGTCTTCTCCCACAGAGTCCAAAAGTCTGTTCTTTATATCTGTGTCTCTTTTGCTGTCTTGCATATATGGTCATCATTACTATCTTTCTAAATTCCATATATATGTGCTAATGTACTGTATTGGTGTTTTTCTTTCTGGCTTACTTCACTCTGTTTAATAGGCTCCAGTTTTATTGACTTCATTAGAACTGATTCAAATGTGTTCTTTTTAATGGCTGAGTAATATTCCATTGCGTATATGTACCACAGCTTTCTTATCCATTCATTTGCCGGTGGACATCTAGGTTGCTTCCATGTCCCAGCTATTGAAAATAGTTCTGTGATGAACATTGGGGTACACGTGTCTCTGTTAATTCTGGTTTCCTCAGTGTGTATGCCCAGCAGTGGGATTGCTGGGTCATAGGGCAGTTCTATTTGCAATTTTTTAAGGAATCTCCACACTGCCCTCCATAGTGGCTGTACTAGTTTGCATTCCCACCAACAGTGTAAGAG